>OX465549.1:3443116-3719116 GCA_950022955.1 Xestia ashworthii
TTGGAAAAAAAAACGTTATTTACGGACGAGCATAAAATAAGTGAGGTTAGACAATATCTACGGGAAGTTGTAGACAAAGGCGAACTTAAAAGTAACACCATGGCATCCATTACTACACTAGAAGTGTTTACTGGTGAAAATTGGAACGCTTACCAACAACAATTTGAATGTCTTTTGATAGTGAATGATATACCTGAGGAAAAGAAAGTTCCATTGTTGATTACGAAGTTAAGTACAAAAGTATATGACTTACTAACTACACTATGCACTCCTACATCTCCAGTCAAGGTAAATTATAATGATATTTGTGAGAAACTGAAAAAGTATTATCATCCAGTTCAAAACCATGCACTACACCAGGCTGAGTTTCGGAAGAGATGTCAAAAATCCACTGAAAGTATCGAGCAGTACATAGTAGAATTGAAGAAATTATCAAAAAATTGTAATTTCAGAAGTTTAGATGAAGAACTCAAAGAGAGATTACTGAATGGTTCTCATTGTGATTCTGTTAAGTTTGAGTTATTGAAACAGGCTGGAGAATCCTTGGAAAAGTTGATTAGCATCGGAAAAACAGCTGAAACCGCTTTTAACTTAGCATTTAACCAGGACAAACAGCAAGAACAATCTCAAATGTTTAAAGTACAAGAGAAGAAATTCACAAAAAATAAATACAATAACTATCAGAAGAACTCAACTAATAACCAAAATATTAGATGTGATTGTTGTGGAAAAATTGGACACATGAAACAGCAATGTTACCTACGTGAAAAATTCTGTAGTGAATGCGGGAACAAAGGCCATGTATACAAGATGTGCAAAAAAAATAAAGACTTCAGAGCAAAGAAGATGAATCTTGTGGAAGTAACAGAGAAAAAGGAATTGCATACAACAGAGGAAGATAAAGAAGCAGAGACGGAACATTTTGATATTTTCTTTTTCAGTGATCAAAATAAAATTCCATCAGCTACAATGAAGGTATTTGTAAATGAACAATTATTAGAGTTTGAAGTTGACACTGGAGCTGATGTAAGTACAATCACACAGTCAGTAAAACAAAAATATTTTCCGACTATAGAAATAAAACAAAAAAATGTTATTTTCACTCATTTTGATCAGTCAACATCAACGCCCTTAGGGGTAATTGAGGATTTAACTGTGAGTTATGAATCAGTAACAGTGAATAAACAAAGGTTATTTGTTGTTAAAGAAGGTTTTCCAATGATAATTGGAAAGGACTGGCTCTCCATACTACAACTATGGCCTCCTAAATTTGAACAGAAAATCTGTGAAAATACAACTAAACAGAAATTAATTAAATGCTTGCAAAATCAATTTAAAGAAGTTTTCCAGCCAGGCATGGGTGTGTATAAAGGAGAGCCAATTCACTTGTCAATAGAACCTGGAGTTAAACCTATATTTTTGCCTGTCAGAACTGTTCCATTTGCGTTAAAAGATAAGGTTAAGGAAGAAATACATAGATTGATTGAAAATAAACGTATTGTCCCTGTAGAATATTCCGAGTGGGGTACTCCAGTAGTACCTGTATTAAAACCTGATGGAACGGTTCGTCTGTGTGGTGATTATCGTATAACCATAAACAAATATTTGAAAATTGACCATTACCCACTACCAACTATAAATAGTATAATGGTTAAACTACAAGGTAATAATTATTTTTGTGAATTAGACTTATGTGAAGCTTATTTACAAGCACCATTAGACAATGACTCTCAAAACCTGGTTACAATAGTTACTGAGGAGGGCATATTCAAATATTTGTACTTACCATTTGGTGTGAGCACTGGGCCAGGTTCATTTCAAAGATTAATAACTCAGAAACTTAGTGGTCTAGACATAATTGTGTACATAGATAATATTTATATATATGAAAAAACTCTATCAGAAACATATGAAAAAGTAAAAATTGTGTTACAAAGATTAAAAGAATCGGGTTTAAAATTAAAAGTAAATAAATGTAAATTCTTTGAAGAAAAATTGAATGTTTTTGGATTTGAAGTAAATAAAACAGGTATAAAAATAATTCAGAGTAAAATTGAGCCATTGTTGTCATTACCACGCCCACAAAATGTAAAAATGCTAAGATCATTTTTAGGTAAAGTCAATTATTACAATAGGTTCTTACAAAACATGGCCATGACACTGAAACCACTGTATGATTGCTTGAAAAAAAAATAAATTTCAGTGGACAACAGAATGTGATCAGTCATTCAAAGAAATAAAAAAGGCTCTGGCAAACACATCATCTTTATCACATTTTGAAAAAGGTTCAACTATAATATTAACTTGTGATGCAGCAGAGCTAGGTGTTGCTGCAGTACTGTCGATAAAAGATAAGAATAATATAATAAATCCAGTGGCATTTGCAAGCAAAAAGCTGAATGAGACACAAATAAAATATCCTATTTTAGAGAAAGAGGCATATGCCATTATATTTGGAGTAAATAAGTTTTATGAGTATCTATATGGCACTAAATTTATTCTACAAACAGATAATGAAGCATTATCTAAGATATTAGGGCCAAAATATGGCATACCAAAAATGGCAGCAAAACGTTTGCAATATTGGTCAATCTTTTTGAGTGGGTTTGAGTATGAAATTCAACACATAAAATCCAAAAACAATCCAGCTGATTACCTGTCACGTGTAGCCACTAGTGAAAAATGTGAAGAGAAAAATTTGATAAAATTAGAACTACTAGAAAAAACTTATGAAACAAGTTCAGTTAATTATATTAATAAATCAAACATAAATGCATTGAATTGGATAACAATACAAAATGAATTAAAAAAAGATAAAGTAACATGTGACATTCTCAGATTTTGTAGAGATGGCTGGCCATTAAGAAATGATAAGGGTGAAGAATATGAACCGTATTTTACTCGAAAGAATGAAATTACAGTAGAAAAAGACTGTTTATTATGGGGATACAGGATAATAATTCCAAAAAGTTTAAGGGATGAAGTAATGTTAGAATTACACAAGAGCCATTTGGGTGTAACCCGAATGAAGGAAATTTCAAGATCATATTTTTGGTGGCCAGACATGGACAAAGAAATTGAAAACATAACTAAGAATTGTATTGTATGTTTACAAAACCATAGAAACCCAGAAAAATCTAAACTTGCTGTTTGGCCTCAGCCACCAACAGTGTGGCATAGACTACATGCAGATTTTTTAGGGCCACTCTATTCAAAGATGTACTTAATAATTATTGATGCATATTCAAAATGGCCCGAAGCATTTGTTATGAATAATATTACAGCACAGAAAACTGTACAAGTATTTAAAAGTATTTTTGTAAGGTATGGATATCCATTGCATTTAGTTACAGACAACGGTCCCACATGGACTAGTGAAGAATTCCAACGATTTTGTAAAACAGCGGGAGTAAAACAAAGTTTTACCCCAACATATTACCCAGCTACAAATGGGTTAGCTGAGCGGTTTGTGGGATCATTTAAATCACATGTTATTAAAATCGTAGAAAGTGGTCACACAGCAGAATATGCATGATTGTAATTTATTCCTTTTTGATTACAGAAGCACTATTCATAAAGCAACAGGACAGAGCCCAGCAAAGTTGATGTTAAATAGAGAGTTGCGATGCCGTTTCTCACTGTTAAGACCAAATCCAGTCAACAATCAAATAGATATTGAACAAATAAAACAAACAATAAACAGTAAAAACACATTAAAGGCATTTAACATCGGAGAAAAAGTAATGGTGAAAGACCAAAGAAGGAACAAAAAGAAATGGTCTCTTGGAAAAATTATTGAAATCATAGTTCCCGGTGTAACATATACTGTTGAGGTGGATGGCTTAAAGTGGAAACGACATGTCAATCAATTATTAGAGTGTGGGCAAAACATATAATTTTAAAAACAGGAATATTGTAACATTTTTAGAAGTAAGATTTAAGTTTTTTATTATTTCAAAAATTGATTTTCTTTGTAGAAGTTAGGTACGTTTAATTTTTTTTTAGATATAAGATTTATGCTTTTTCTTTTCTTATTAAGTACTTATTGTTTTTCTTTAGAGAAGTTAAGTTTTAAATTTTTTTTTTGTAAGTGGGGAAGAGTGTCATAATCGATAATATGTATCGACTACTTACTAGTTTGTAGTAAGAGTGGTTGGGGGGCAACACTAGTGCCGCCGCCCGCCATGATAAAAGAATTGATTGTCATTCCGTGTTCATCTTCATTATCTAAAATATAAAACGTCATAAATATCTTGGTCGTATTAATTAATTACGCCAAAACAAAAGATATAACAGTTAGTGAGTTAGGTGAGGTTAGGTTATTTATTGAGAAAAACGAAAACAACACAAAAACTGGCTGGAGGCGCTTGCGAAGTGTCCAGAACGTAGGTGGATGCCAAGTTTAGTTTATACACGTCGAAAATAGTTTAGTCGATAAACGTGGAAAACAACTTGTAAATCGCAGGTTAGTGAGTTAGGTTTTTTTTTTTTTTTTTTTTTTTTTTGTGCTTTTCCCCGTTCATGGTACAACGAGATCTTGTTGGTCTAGGTTACTCATTCATTCCAGTTCTCGCATTTATTCCTCTCGCACTTTTATGCTTCATTCTGTATCTTTCTTTCATACTTCTCTTACATTCTTAGCCGGGTGGGACTCCCGCTATTCTAACTAATTTTTTACTTTTAATATTCTTTATTAGGGGGGTATTAAAGTACACAACTCTGTTTTCTTTACAATATTTGCTTAGCTTATTACATGTTTCTTTCCTTAATTAAGTATATTACTATATTTTTACATGCTAAGTTTTTGTTTATTTTCTATTTCTATTACAGTACATTATATTTTCTAGTTTCATATTATCTTACAAGTTATCTTAAAATTTTTAGCTCTACATTTCTATAATCTTATACAATACAGTGTTAATCCTAATACTTTACTTATTCTTATTTCCTAGCAAACTGTAATTCAGTTACCTTTTTTAAGTCCAAAGTTCGACATTGTACATGCTTATTACATGGCGATTTGCTGTACATATTTGGTTTTATAACATGAGGTTTGGACCTACTTAATTTGTCACGGCTATTTGGTTAAATTTTTGAACTGTTATAAGGGCTTAAGTGAGTTTCTTTTGCGTTTTTTAAAAATTATTTATTTTCCTTAATATTGCGGCAATAATATATACATATACTTATTATATTATATTTATTGTCTTTCTTGAGCCTGGGGATTTTAATTTTCTTAACTTTATAGAGTGTTGTTTGGTGTATATGTTCGATGTTTTGTGTGTGTTTATGATATACTCGTATATATAACTATATATTTTATATATCTGTGTATGTTTGTGTGCTTTGGTTTCCATGAATCTGTACTCCCAGTTTGTGTTACTGTATTGGTGTGTTACTGTGTGTGTTGTGTGTGTGTCATGAGCCCTAAGGAGTAGTTCAGGCATATGCCGTTGTCGTCCGAGCCAGGTAGTCCCATTTCTTTCGGACCGGGCATTCCACACTGAATGCGTTATGGTCGGTCCTCTGTAGCTTCGAGTGCGAACAGTTGCAGCACTGCGGCCCACTACCAGCCACAAATTCCACGCACTTCTCTCGTAAGTGCGGTCCTCCGCAGTGACTACATCTGTCCGCACTCTCAATGCAAAATTTCCGCCCATGTCCAAACGCCAGACATTTCGTGCACTGAGCGGCGACTGATCCTCCACCCTGACCCTTTGCAGGTCAAGGTAAAGGGCTCCAGCCTCCGTCATCCTCTGCCATACACTCGGCCTGACTTGGACGACAACGTGCGCCGTTTTGGGGTTTCTCGTCCTTTTCTTATATTTAATCGTCATTTCTTTTTCATCTTCGCCTAGGTCCCTGAAAATGTTAGCGTTCTGGGAGTAGAGTGCCCTAACCATTTCCTCGTCGTTGCTGTCTAGGTAGACGTCCTTAAGAACGACGAGCGGGTTTTTATTCGTCATGGGCGCTACTCTTAGCCCTTTGCCTCGGCTCTCAATCCTGTCTTTTACTCTTGTATACTCTGCCTCTGTGTCGCACCCCAGTATGACCGTTTGGTTTTTCGCCTTGCGAACCTTACTTATTTTTAGGCCAGATCCCCTGGCATCGACCGCCTCCCTCACTCTGGCGAGCACCTCGTCAGCAGTCTCTTGACTACCTTCAAGGGTGACCGCCATCGAGTGAAGTGCCGGCCGCTGCCCGGGTTTGGCTGCCGTGATGTTGGCGTAAGTCATCGAGTCGGGTTTTGGTTCGCATGCTGCTTCTCTGATGACCTCTTTTATGCTGTCGGTCCTGGTGGCGACATCACCGGCAACGCCATCGATTTTGTCCTCGAGGACAGCCGCGGCTCGACCAACGTCCTTCACCCACTCTGCGGTGTGGCTTATGTCTACTTGGGCCGCGTCGATCTTATCACTGACCTCGACTACCTTGTCGATGACCTTGTCGATGATGTCGGCACCGCTATCGTCGAGGCATATGGTCATGTCTGAAAAACCTTTCGACATTCTGTCTTCAAGGTCGATAAGGCGCGTACTGATGATCTTTTCCATGCTTTCCAGCCTTTCCAGGACTTCCTCCGTTGATTCGGGTGATGTAGGCGCGGTGTTTTTCTCTGTTGGCGGACCTGTTTTAGACGCTGTTTCTAGGCTCTTGACGCGCTTACTCAATTCAAATAATATACGAATGCTTTTATCCGACTGGATCTCCAGGAAGGTCTTTATGTCTCTCCTCATCTGAGGGTACTCTTTGACTTTAGTTGGAATGTCCTCAAATGTCTTCATGACCTCCTGGAGAAGCTTGTCATTGGACAATGAAGCGTAGGTATCGATCTGCCTTTTATATACTTCCATGTTATCAATGGATCGTCTTTTTCGTTCCGGTCTCCTAATAAATGTCCTGGCTGCGTCTAGCGCCTGTCCAGGTGGGCCTACGGGGCTGGGAGTGGTGGTGGGAGCGATGGCGCCAGAGGTCCCCGCCGACGACGACAGTGGCGTTTCAGCTGTTTCCGCCAGGGTTCCTCGAACAGCCTCTTTTCTGCCGTACGTTAGGGATATCCCCTTTGGCGCTTCGCGCGCTCTGGAGGGTCCCTCATTTCCCGGGTTTATGGGTGACGTAGACCCTTGTGGTTCGCTGGCGCTGGCTCCTGGCCCTTTTCCTTTTACTGGGGTGCGAATTCCGAGAACCATTTTAATACTTAATGTCAGTTGAGTTAGGAAACTGTGTTCTGTGGCTAGTGTGTATAGGGCACTGCGTTGGGAACGGGGAAAATTGTCTACTCAAGATATAATAAAACAGTAAAAGTAGTGTTATACTCTATAACAAGAAACAATTTGTCAATGATCCTACCCTGTATAGGGGGGCGGATAGTGAGCAGGTTAAGCCTATCTTCGCTCAAAAGAGCGGGTCCTATATGAAAATCGGAAAGACAGTCAAAAATCTGTAAAAAACCGTGACATAGAGACTCTTTCTTGAGGGGACTCTATGTAGAGTCGTTCTTTTGTGTTCGGTGAATAGCTCTCACCGAGCCCTCTCAGATGAACCCAAACTCGGTGCAGTTAGACCAAGGGGTTCCGGAGATATCCAAACCTAAAGATTTCGGTTTTTTACCAAAATAAAAAACCGAAAGTGGTTACAGAGGATTTCTCCGGCACCACCGGTCCAAAAACCCCGGTGTTTGGGCTCTCCGAACTTGGCTCAGTGAGACCAATTCGCCGGAACAATTTTCAGGCTGAGAAATGTTTGCGTCCTGAAAACGCCTGAAAAGTGTCTCGGCCGATGCCCTGTGCCCAGCTGGTACGCCCAGCGAAAATCCCAGCTCTCTGCGACTCTCCGTTGGGAAGTTACGGTCAATTGAAGGCGGTCCAAGATGGCCGCGGTCCTGTCAAACCTAATGTTTGACAGCAGATAACTTCCCTCGGGAAAGTCACAGACCCCTCGAGTTTGGGCTCCAATAACTCGGCCTGAACTCCGCTGCCTGCTGAAACCCCTTTCAGGCTCCCGAAAATTTGTTGCTCCAAACCGCCTGAAAACGTGGGGTAGGTGAGGTAATAGGTCCCTAAACTTTAAGCAAAAAACCGCGATCTCCCACGACCTCTGGTTCAGGAGTTCTGACGGTTTGAAGTTTAACAAAATGGCCGCCGAACTGTCAAACGTCTGATTTAATCGTCCGTAACTTTTGAACACTTCGTCACAGAAGGACGGGGTTTTGGACGTACAGCTCGGCGTCACTTCAGGTATGTCCTGAAAGTGGTTTCAGCGACAAAAAATTTTTCAGCCTGAAATGGCCTGAAAAAGGTGGTCACCTAAAATTAACAGTACGCCACTGGCCCGAGTGGAAATCCGGTGTTAATCGGGCTTACGGTTCTCGAGATATAACAGTTCAAAAATTACAACCAAAAAACCAATATGGCGCTTTTCTGACAAAATGGCCAAACTAAGAGCTATAGGGCCCGTGTTTGGGCTTATGTGAATCCAAACGAACAATTTAAATACAATAAAAACATAAAAAAGTAGATTTTTCCTATTTACAATGAATTATGTACATAAAACAGATAAAATTCAATATCTTTAAAACTAATAGTCGAAAAATTTTGCAAAAAATATCTAAAAATACATTAAATAAAGCGCTATAATATGCAATAAGTTAAAATTTAAAAAGTTAAAAATAAGGTTAAAAATTTTTGGAAAATGTGATTTTGCAGTGATTTTACCAATAACTTACAAACTATTAAAACTAAAAATCTAGAACTAAGGCTTTCTACTAATCCAATGAGCGCGCCACGATATCCGGTTGTAAATTTTTGATATGGTTATGGGGACCGGAGATATTGGGGTCCAAAGTTTGGAACTTTAAACTGTTACATAAAGTCTCCCAGCTTTCGTAAAATTCTAATAATAGTTGCACTCGCCTTATATTAGGATGGTCCAGATTGGTGCTAAATTTCGTGCCGCTATCTTCACTCCTTGAGCCTTTTCAGGACACGTGGTTTTTTGAAATTCCTGAATAACTCGTCGAGGTGCGATGTCAGGAGCGTTTTGAAGGTTCCAGGTGGTCCGAAGCCACGATGTCCATAGGAATCCAGCAAAAAAGATGGGGGTCGTCGATCTTGTTATCGCAGCGTATGCGATTTTGTTGTTTTCGATGTTCAGCTAACCTCTAAAAACGAGGTTTTTCACTAATAACTTTTCAGGCACTGTTGGTCGGCACTATTTGGTAATGGCACTTTATGCGGCTTAGGTTTCCGCTTCGAATGACACTTCACTTGTCACGATACGGTTAGAAAAACCAATTTAATTGATTTTTTAAGTGCGGAGCAGCTTCAAAAGTGATCCGACCACCACGGAGGCTGGGGGGGTACTAGTGAGTTAGGTTAGGTTAAGTTAGGTATTGAGAAGAACGAAAAAAAAAAACAAAACAAGCTGGCGTGGCATACGAGGTTGCCAGAATGTAGGCGGAGGTCTAGATTAGTCTATAAACGTTGAAAACAACTTAAAAATCGTAGGTTAGTGAGTTAGGTTAGGTTAGGTTAGGTATTGAGAGAAATGAAAAAAAAAACACAAAAACTGGCTGAAGCCACTTGCAAAGATTCAAGAACGTAGGTGGGGGCCAAGTTTAGTCTATAAACGTCGAAAACAACTTGTAAATCGCAGGTTAGTGAGTTAGGTTAGGTTAGGTTAGGTATTGAGAAAAACGAAAAAAAAAAAAACAAAAACAAGCTGACGACTCATGCAAGGTGTCCAGAACGTAGGCAGAGGCCCAGTTTAGTCGATAAACGTCGAAAACAACTTGAAAATCGCAGGTCAATGAGTTAGGTTAGGTTAGGTTAGTTATTGAGAAAAACGAAAAAAAAAAACAAAAACAAGCTGGCGGCGCATGCGAGGTGTCCAGAACGTAGGCAGAGGTCTAGTTTAGTCGATAAACGTCGAAAACAACTTGTAAATCGCAGGTCAATGAGTTAGGTTAGGTTAGGTTAGTAATTGAGAAAAACGAAAAAAAAAACAAAAACAAGCTGGCGGCGCATGCGAGGTGTCCAGAACGTAGGCAGAGGTCTAGTTTAGTCGATAAACTTCGAAAACAACTTGTAAATCGCAGGTTAGTGAGTTAGGTTAGGTTAGGTTAGATATTTAGAAAAACGAAAAAAATAACTAAAACAAGATGGCAGCCTTTGCGAGGTGTCCAGAACGTAGGCAGAGGCCTAGTTTAGTCGATAAACGTCGAAAGCAACTTGAATATCGCAGGTTAGTGAGTTAGGTTAGGTTAGGTTAGGTATCGAGAAGAACGAAAAAAAAAAAAACTAAACAAGCTGGCGTGGCATGCGAGGTTGCCAGAATGTAGGCGGAGGTCTAGTTTAGTCTATAAACGTTGAAAACAACTTAAAAATCGTAGGTTAGTGAGTTAGGTTAGGTTAGGTTAGGTTACCGCCACACCGCCGTGAGCCTACTGTCGCCTTTGCGGATGGGCCGCGAGAACTGCTACGCATGACGTTCGCGACCCAACCAGCGCAGCCCGTCTCCGGGCACCAACTCCTTCGGCGATGTCCGGGCTCACCTGAGACATCGCCTCCACTCGTGAGGGCCGTGCAACGCGACGACGATAGACTCCCCGATCTATCGCCCGCTGGCACCTCCAGGCGGTATCAGGTCGCCATGGCGCCTTCTCCGCCGCCCTGTCCTCCTGCGACGAATCGCGTCAGCGAGGGAGTCTTCCTCCCTGACGCGCTCCGCCGCTTCCTTCTGCGAGATGACATCCTCGCAGAAGGACGCCACCGCCTCCCATGACCCCTTGCTGTCGATCATGGCCTTGGCCACGGCTGGCAAGGAGAGGTCTGCCCCGATTGCTGCTGCGAGAGCACGGCGCTGCACCTCCCAAGCAGGACAATGCTCGAGGGTGTGAAGCGCCGTATCCTCGCTACAGCCGCACTGGTGACACACGGGAGTCGCCTCCCGTCTAGCCACTTTGTGCAGGTATTTGCCAAAGCAGTCATGCCCTGACAAAACCTGCACCAGGCGGAGGGACAACGTCCCGTGTCGCCTCCGCACCCATTCCTCTAGGATCGGCTGGATAGCCCCCACTGTCCAGTGACCTGCACTGGGCGTCTCCAGCCTAACCTTCCAAATCCGCAGCGTTTGGGCTTGGGCCTCTCTACGCCACCTCGTGACCAGCTCAGGCGGTGGGCGTCTGCCACTCTCCGCCTGCAGGTCCGCGCCACGCCAGTAGACCTCGGCGAGCACCTGCGCCTCCAGATCCCACGGGGGCGTGCCCGCGAGGGCACACGCTGCTTCCGCAGATACAGTGCGGTATCCGCGTACGACCCTGACTGCCATGACTCTTTGCGGTCTTCGCAGAAGAGCCTTTTTTTTTGTTTTTGTGTTGTTTTCGTTTTTCTCAATACCTAACCTAACCTAACCTAACTCCATAACATGCGATGTTCAAGTTGTTTTCGACGTTTATCGACTAAACTAGGCCTCTACCTACGTTATGGACACCTCGCAAGCGCCTCCAGCCAGTTTTTGTGTTGTTTTCGTTTTTCACAATACCTAACCTAACCTAACCTAACACACTAACCTGCGATTTTCAAGTTGTTTTCGACGTTTACAGACTAAACTAGGCCTCCACCTACGTTCTTGAATCCTCGCAAGTGGCTTCAGCCAGTTTTTCTGTTTTTTTTTTTTCGTTTTTCTCAATACCTAACCTAACCTAACTCCATAACATGCGATGTTCAAGTTGTTTTCGACGTTTACAGACTAAACTAGGCCTCCGCCTACGTTCTGGACACCTCGCACGCGCCTCTAGCCAGTTTTTGTGTTTTTTTTTCGTTTTTTTCAATACCTAACCTAACCTAACTCACTAACCTGCGATTTTCAAGTTGTTTTCGATATTTATCGACTAAACTGGGCCTCTGACTACGTTCTGGACACCTTGCATGCGTCGTCAGCTTGTTTTTGTTTTTTTTTTCGTTTTTCTCAATAACTAACCTAACCTAACCTAACTCACTAACCTGCGATTTACAAGTTGTTTTCGACGTGTATAGACTAAACTAGGCCTCCACCTACGTTCTTGAATCCTCGCAAGTAGCTTCAGCCAGATTTTGTGTTTTTTTTAAACTAGACCTCCGCCTACATTCTGGCCACCTCGCATGCCACGCCAGCTTGTTTTGTTATTTTTTTTCGTTCTTCTCAATACCTAACCTAACCTAACCTAACTCACTAACCTGCGATTTACAAGTTGTTTTCGACGTTTATCGACTAAACTGGGCCTCTGCCTACGTTCTTGAATCCTCGCAAGTAGCTTCAGCCAGTTTTTGTGTTTTTTTTTTTCGTTTTTTTCAATAACTAACCCTTAACTCACTAACCTGCAATTTTCAAGTTGTTCTCGACGTTTATCGACTAAACTAGACCTCTGCCTACGTTCTGGACACCTCGCATGCGCCGCCAGCTTGTTCTTGTTTTTTTTTTTCGTTTTTCTCCATTACTAACCTAACCTAACCTA
Organism: Xestia ashworthii; assembly: GCA_950022955.1. Taxonomy (NCBI): domain Eukaryota; kingdom Metazoa; phylum Arthropoda; class Insecta; order Lepidoptera; family Noctuidae; genus Xestia; species Xestia ashworthii. The sequence continues at coordinate 3,455,610 of OX465549.1, forward strand.
ACTCACTAACCTGCGATTTTCAAGTTGTTTTCGACGTTTATCGACTAAACTAGACCTCTGCCTACGTTTTGGACACCTCGCATGCGCCGCCAGCTTGTTTTTGTTTTTTTTTTTTTGTTTTTCTCAATTACTAACCTAACCTTACCTAACTCATTGACCTGCGATTTACAAGTTGTTTTCGACGTTTATAGACTAAACTAGGTGGAAGCCTAGTTTAGTCTATAAACGTTGAAAACAACTTGAAAATCGCAGGTTATGTTAGTTCGGTTAGGTATTTAGAAACTAGAAATAAATCTAAAGCGTTTTTGTCGTAGATTTGTTAAACTTGTTTATTCATATCTATACATATTTATAACATTTTTAAGCATTTATTTATAAAACTAAATAAAAAAAAAACATTTAAAAATACAAAAAACAGTAGCACACTAGCGCTGGGGACAGAGTCCGAGCTGCTGTTGGTCAGGGCCTTTTTTCGTTTGACTGTCTTTCGAGAGTTTACAATCTCTCTAGATATATTACAATCTAAGGGTTTTTACAATTCGACGCTGACTTACAGACAAGGTGGAACGCATTATTTTTATCTAACGATTTTTTTGGGGTGAAAATCACGTGTTATGGTAGGACTTATTTATTTATTAATTGTACACACAAAAATACTTAACAGGACCTTACATTAAGATAGAAGAGCACAAAGGTAGTACTGCTTATTTCATAAGAAATCTCATCGAGCAGACCTGCTAATGCTTATTGCAATGCACTCAAAATATCGTTGATGTATGCATTGAATAGTGCAGGGGTCAAAGAGGTAATAAAGAGAAGTACTAAGTATTTTTTTTTACTTTTGATCTCCGTAACTAGAAATTTCTCAGTATGGTCCCACCAAAAAAAAAATGGCATTAATGGGGAGAACATAGTGCCTTTCAGCTTCGTTAGGTATCTTTTTAACACCCAATGCAAAAACGACGGGGTGTTATAAGTTTGACGTGTCTGTGTGTGTGTGTGTGTCTGTCTGTGGCATCGTAGCTCCTGAACGGATGAATCAATTTTGATTTTGCTTTTTTTGTTTGAAGGGGAGTGTTCCTAGCTATGTTTGATAAAAATCAGTCCAAGATGGCCGTCGCCACAAGTTGGCGGATTACGTATTTATTAAACAATATGGGTATCGAATGAAAGGGCTTGACTAGTAGAATACTATACGTAGATTTATACGACGTTAAATTTTAAATCCAAGATGGCTACTACCACAAAATGGTAAATTACAATTTTTTTTTTCACAACTCCCTCAATATAGGTATCAAATGAAAGGGATTTCTACTAAATCGCACTACCCGTAAGAAAAAAAATTATAGGCCTATGTGTCAAGGGTGTTTTAAATTCATAATTTTAATGTTACTTGTAACACCAATTAGGTTACAAATACCACAAAATCTTTAAACTTCCTTGCTACTGTAACGGTCTTTTTCTTCTAAAATGGTGGGGGGGTGAAACGGGAACAAAAAGAAATAAAAACTGTTAAAAACATTTATTGACAAAAAACTTTCAAAAACTTTGTTTGTAAAAACCGTGTAAATCGAAAATAGTTAGGGCCCTGTTGGCGTTTGGCTGATCACGCACGAATAAATTCTATTCTAAATTTAAATTTCAAAAAAAAGTTGTGATGTTTTTTTAAATAAACGATGCCGGGGGTACCTCGCTACCGTTCCCAGGCATACAACAAACCCAATCCGCAGGATGGGATCCACAGGAACAGAACAAAACAGCTCAGCTTAAAACAGCTCCCAAACAGCCTAATACGGGTTCAAAACAGGATGTAAACAGCCTCCGAGGGAGGCTGGGCGGCGAGGCCCTGGGTGACCTAATGTCAACCTGGGGGGTCAGCCTAGTCTGCTGGGGAGGATGAAGCTTCTTGGGAACCCAATTACGGTCCCGTTTAGCTCCACTACACTTGGCAGCTTAGGCACCAGGGAAAATAGGTCCCGCTTGGAGGCCTGCCACTCTCCACTCGGAGGCTGCGAAGGCGGCCTACTCCAGTTTACTGCTTACGATAGGAAGTGTGCAGTATCCGTAAGCCGAAACAAAGGATGCACGTGGCTTGGTCAACGCCGGCGCAAGAAATCTAGGAAAATACGAAAAATACAACCATGATAACACTACACGGTGGAGAGGATGCGTTATGCGGCAAAATAAAACGACTTTACTTTTAAAATAACGCGAGGAACTTACAAAATTAATTCGAGGAAAAGAATTCGATGTCTCCGGCCTCAGAAAAGGAAAAAATGCCATCTGCGTCAAAAGAAAATTCGTCTAGAAACAACTCCATGGATATCGATTGGAATATCGATTATTCACGAATGTAACTATTATGTACTAATTTGAAAACATCAAAAATGATTATTTTATGAGGAAGTTGCAAGAAATTACTGCGGAAGAATCGGAAACGACAATTTTAAAAGATATAAGATCTCGAGGCAAAAATATCACTCAATACATAATTTCATCATTACATACTACTACGCAACGTTTCCGAACGACACAAGAACTGTCCAAAGTTCATCACCCAGCTAAATGTCATATTAAAACCAAAACAAAAGTTGCTTCCAAAGTTATTTTCAGCTAAAACTCTGTAAAATTATGAAAAGACTCCATCCTGGTATAGTAAAATGAATTCCAAGTGTCAACAAGTGCAGTGTATGACGGAATATTCGTAATTTCACTCAAATATCCTACTGAAAACCAACAAGGTTAGTGATAAAAACTAACAATATTCATCTTGAAAAAAAACGGTGTTACACTACTACGTTACCTTCTAACGTGTAAGCACAAAATAAAGCACCCTAACAATATTAGTAGACAGACTACTAGTTCACGTTAAATTAATCATCCTACATTCGATTGTACAGTCACCAACAGAAAGCGGTAATTACCAAAGTGACATGTGACACAAAGCCTCTAGTATGACATTGATGTGTACAGTTGTATTAAAAACACCATTTTCTGAATGCAGTGTCCGAAATGAAATGCATTCGATTTTAAGCTCTGTAGACTAGAATATAAAAGTGCGGCGTTTTTTGGGGGAGTGGAAATAAAATGCGCGAATGTTAGTGACAATTTTACAATTGGATTGGCCGAAAATTGTGGTGAAAATTAGTGGTTATACCTTTTTTGTGTTGATGTGGAAGTTTTAATAAGTTTGAGAATGAAAATTGTAAAAAACATGTAGCGGCACTACAAAAAGTACTAAACAACATTGGACAAAAAGTACTACAGCGCCATCTATGACATAATATGATGAATTAACAGTGAAACACGTCACAAATCCTACATCGCGCAAGCAACATTATCCGCGACTTAAGAGTATATACGAGATCCCGACTAGAATAGTCGCGCAGTAGCCCACCAGACATAACACCCGTGTGGTCGGAGAATCTTCCCTTTTCTACGGGGGATGAAGAGCTTTACACCCTGTTCTTCATACCCCCAAAAACATGTCCTCATGATGGTGAAGATGCGAGAAAATGAAAACAGGCATTGTTTTTATTTAATAAATTCTAAACACACGTGTTTTTGTCCAAAGAAATCTTGACTTCAAATCAAAAACTTTGACACGTTCTCTGTTCTTCCAATATTTATAAACACAGGGTCTCACCCCATAAGGAAACAACCCTTCTCCATAATGTAAGCGCGAACGTTCCCAAAAACATATCATTTAACTTTGGCCAAACATTCTTCAATTCAAAACTACCCTTTCGGAAAAAAAAACTGGTAAATCAAACAAAATCACTAAAATATCAACCTCCAAAAATGTATAAACGTTCCGTAAAAAGCTGGCCAGGTGCGAGTTGGATTAGCATTAGTTCCGTACCACGAAAATAGTTTTCCTTTTTTTATTTTTTGGAAAACGGTCATAGTCCCGCGTATCATGTCATAACATAAACTGCTTACGTATTACGGTAAAAAATACACAGCAAAAATAGACAGACTGATAGACAAATATCGTAGGATTAGGATCAATCCGCACCGAGACGCGACGCGACGCTGCGGCGACTAAAAATATAACTTTATTTACTACATGAAAAGACACACATTTCATTGCTTCTCGCGGCAAATCACTGGCCTCTTCCAGTGCCGTCGCGCCGCGTTCCGTCTCGGTGTAAACAGACGTGATGGTGATACCGTAATATTTTTTTTTTAATTGGCGGTTATAGATGCCTAAAGCATTGCGCACCGTAGGGGGAGACGGTTTGGTTATGTGAGGCTTGCACCAACAGAAAAAAACCGCCGTGAGCCTACTGTCGCCTTTTGCGGATGGGTCGCGAAAACTGCAACGCATCACGAACGCAACCTATTCATGATAATACTTGTCTCAACCTTAGGCGACAGTCGCACGAACGTGCGATTCATGCCATTGTCTATCGAATAAACGCAAAGGGCGATCAATTTTGTTTAGGACACGGCCAAAGGGTTTCATTTTTTCCCTTCGAGCACGGAACCCTAAAACGAGGCCACGGCTATTTGACCCTCGAAATGGGATACAGGATAAAGGAATAAATCACAAGGAAGATATGCGGAGAAATCTTCCGGGATAACTTTTGAGAGACGCGCTGAAAACTGTGCAGTGTACGTGTTTACGAATATATCGTGTTTTTGGAAGTTGAACGGGGAAATTCTTCCTTTTCTGTTTGGGGAGGCCTTTGCCTTGCATTTGGAATATAAAATTGAGGTTACTATAACATCTACACTTCTACACTAAGCTGGAGCTCGTCGCTAAATAATATCAGCCGCTCGGGTCGATCTTTAGGTTAGCCATGCTTGCCTAGGTTGGTATGTGGATGGGTGACCACCCTTACATACCGAGTTTCCTCCGTGCCTCGGAAAGCACGTTAAGCTGGTGGTTCTGGCTGTCAATTGTCCATCTTAAATAGTCTTTATAGGTAGTCAGTGGTCTTACCAAGTGGTATCGTATTGCCCAGTATTAACTGGGTTGTGGAGGTCAGATAGGCAGTCGCTCCATGTAAAATACTGGTATTCAGCTGCATCCGGTTAGACTGGAAGCCGACCACAACATAGTTGGGAAAAGGCTAGGCAGATGATGATGACTTCTACACTAATATTATAAAGAGGAAAGATTTGATGTTTTGTTTGTTACGATTTAACTCAGAACTACTTTACCGATTTTAAAAATTCTATCACCACTTGAAAGCTACATTTTTACCAAAAAAACATAGGTTGTAAATTAAATTGATGTCATACAAATTAGTTGAGCTGTCACAATTTTTACAGACAAAGTCGCGGACAAAGTGATTGTACCATATATACAAGTAGATCGGAGAGATAAGCACAGAATTGACACCGGATGGATGATAACACTCGTAGCTAGAAAGAAGGTGCTTGTTGAGACTACGAGTAATTGACTAGCATTGAAAAAAATTGACTAAGTTAATTAAAAAGCCCGTATTTGCCATAATTAATGTGAAGGGTCTTGACGTACTCCGCAAACTAGAGACCACTTAAATGCCCTTATATTTTACATTTTATTTTAAAAGCCACCATTTAATTCGTACTTTAATAGTGACATCGAAGAAGCAATAAATTAGGAGCAAAATTCTCCATACCAAATTTAACATGCCCATATAATTTTAATTAACATAAACAGCACCCTAAAATGTTACCGAAACGGTACAACTAGCATAAATCCGTTTCGTAACGTTTGTCGTAAAATAATCCGATCCCTTATCCCCTCCTCTCTCCTCCCCCCCCCCTCTTCTTCCTACGTTGGCTGTCAACCCCATTACTCGTACTTAGCTACTAAATAAAATAAATACGGATTACGGGAATGTCTCCTTAAGTGTAGTGTTGTTAGTGTCGATATCGATATCTGATTTTTGAGAATTTAATTATCAAATCAACTAAACTCTGTACCGTAAAATATAAATAGGTTGCAAGACGATGATTGAATTCGTAGTTTTAGATGTTCTACTAATCATGGCGTTTGAAATTTTAATCACAGTAAAAATATACTATCTGTAATCCGTTTCTACTAATTCGTGTTTTTGAGACGCTTAGCACAAAAATGAGCATGATCCGCGTGTGTTTATTCATGTATTTTAATTATTAAATACATAAATTATGACAACATTAAAAGCGTAACCACGGAGTTTCTGGCCGGTTCAACGACCAACTAGAACCGTACACGTGTCTACGTTGACTTGACTAGTAAGGGTAAGTAAAAACAAAATGAAGTATTGTTAAATAGAATTATAAAAATATTAATAAATCTTCGTTCAAAACTGCTCCGAAAACTTAACAACCTATTATCATGGCATTCTATTAAAAATAGCATTAAATATTTCAACAATAGAGTCGATATTTTACAACACCCCAACACAACACTATTACAAGCATGGGTAATTTTTCTATATTTCCCTCTGGCTTTCTGTTAGCATGTACATCAATTCCCGCATTACTGCTGATACCCTAACCGCCGTGTTGGGATACTAATGAGTCTTGTTCTTCTTAATTAGTGGGTAATATCCGTAGTAATTATTACGCTTTATGTAGTTCTTATTTTTTGTACAAACAACGTTGTTTCTACAAGCTGAGTTGTGTTCCTGTTTTTTAATTCTATTTTTATGAATAATTTCTACTTATCTGCTTTACATTTTGGTTTTTCCGTATTGTTAGTAAAAATATGATTTCTTAAGTTGATATCCATATTATGTATATTATGAAATCGTCAGCAACTCAAAATGTAGACTTTTACATCTCGCGACTTAAAAGTAACAGAAAACCTAAATCGGAACGATCCGATTACAAATCACAGCATTTTTATTTAATTTTTACAAGTCTATCTAAGTACATCAAAACCAAGTGGGCAATTTTAATTGACTATTCAATTTCAAAAACGTCGCATACTCCACGCGTACGTACTGGCCTATGAATACCAACATTTGTGTAGTAACAAGAAACAGGCGTCTTCTACTTATCTACATACCAGTATATCTACAGGAGATGTGAAGTTCCCAGTAATCTGCAAAGGAGTTCCCACCGTATCGTGTTACCAGTGTTGTCTGCAAACGTCGTATGCATCGTTCTAATAGTCGACAACGGGTTCAGTATTAACAACGTTTAATAATTATGTTACAGGCGTTACATCCAACAAAATTAGTCTTTTGAGCATTTTCAGATTAGCGTAGATTTGGTGCGTTTACGCGCGTATTTTGACGCGTGCGTTGCCACACGTGGAAGTCGAACGAGCATTGACGCGCGTATAAGCTCGTACAAACACGAGTTGCGAGTCAGCTGTCGGCACACACAAACATATTTAGGGGGTATCTGGATTCGCGGTCCCGGTCCCAAAAGCCCCCGACCCAACTGATCTCGCAACTCGTGTTTGTACTTGTGGTTAATTGTTTTCCCCAAAATTAGGTTTTTTTTGTTCCAGATTATACCTGGGAACCTTCTAGATACGAAAATATTGGTGGTCAAAGTAACAACTTTGTCACAATTATTTTTTTTAAATACTTTTTTTTAAGTTCAGATTTGTTACTTAAAACACCTCCACAGACCCCGTACTATTCAATCCATTCATCAGAACAATGTTTTGAGTGCGTTACATTGAGTCCTAGCCCAAAACGTGATTTTTCACCCAAAAAAAAGAATCAATTCCCAGCATTAATTTTTGCGTAGAGTTACTTAATTTGAAGTACAGAATGCTTGGTTGACGACTTCGAGAAGGTCCGTTTGCACCCCGTACTACCCTCTTTCTGGGTCAGTCAAATAAAAACTAAACTATCTCAGTTGTCATCAAATAGTCTTCAGCGTACATGCTCTCACGGAGGGTGGATCTGAAAAATTGCTCCCTCTGATAGCCCATCGATCATGGCGGTGACTTGCAACCTACTGATGGGCTATTAATGTGGCTTGCTGTAGCTTTGTTACAATTTGTACGATGTTTATGGCTAAAGCTCTGAAGATAGAGAGTTTCAGGCCTGGTGGTGTGATAAAATTGTGAAGATTAAAACTTTTTTTGAAGCTTGTCTATCGGTGACTGTAGATTTGCGACTGTGATGACACGAATCATAGAGCATGTAGTCGTGCACCGAGTCCAGGTTTTCTGATGGCGATGTTAGCGCGTAACGTATCTTCCTCCTTTTAATAAAGGGTGTAAAACACCTCTTAACGAAGCCGCAAGGCACTTGTTCTTCACGTCATTGCGATCATTTTTTTTTTACACCATACCTGGGAACCTTCTAGTTACGGAGATATTAGGGGTCAAAGTTCCAACTTTTTAACAAGTTTTTATTGTAAGATTTTTACTTTAAATACCTCTCTGACACCCGTACTTTTCAATCTATCCATCAGCGAACCAATAGAACAATTTTAGTGCGTTAAATTGAGTTCTACCACAAAACATGACATTACACCCCAAAAAAAAGTCGTTTCCCAGCAATAATTTTTGCGTCAAGTTACTTAGTTTGATGTACAGAATACTTGGTTGACGGCTTCGTGATGAGGTTGTTTAGACCTTGTATATCAATGCAATAATTATGAATTATTTCTCATCTTAACTTAAACATAGTTAGTAACTTAGTACTGCGGGACAGCTCTACCTAAGCATTCGGGAAAATACAATTACCTAACACTTTAATTTACGTCATACTTGAACACATATCATGTTCCACCCAATAAACCATTCATAATTAATGACAATGAGATTCCATATTACATACAGTAACTGCATTAAAAACAGCAGTGTGTATTTGAAGTTAGTTTTCAGGCAATTTTCGTCTGGTCGTCCGGTTATTACATGACTTGTTCGGATCCGGGCCGACGGACTCATCCGGATGCCGACCTCCGGTCGATTCCCATTTCGTAAAATGCAGCTAGAATCCAATGATAAAATTACTGGAGATTTTCGCTGCAGGATTTGATACAGCTTTTTGAAGGAAATTTTAAGACGTTGGAGACGGGATTAAATCAATATTAGATCATGAGGGAAAGAAATGGCACATTTATTTTGTCTGAGTAGATTGTCGTCTGCAATAGACGATTAATGGAAGATGATTTCTAAAACTTCAATGTGTATTGTTGGTACTCAGCTCGATGCCTGAATACGTGACGTATTATCTGCACCGTAAAATAATAAAAACGTCAAAGTAATCGTCTATGTTAGGTTGGGAGCAAATCAAAATCAAAATCAGAAGCATTTATTTCAAGTAGGCCAATAACAGGCACTTTTGAATTGTCGAAACAAAGATGAAAATTAAATGTAGCTACAGCCCCAGTCACAAGACATAAAAACTGGGAAAGTACTGTAGTTGCCCATTCCCTAGCGTAGATCTCTATGGAGAAGAACGGGCAAGAAACTCCATGGACACTCTTTTAAATCAAATTATTGTTACAAAATCTTGGTTACATCATTCATGTTGAGATGGTAAATTATGTGAGAACAATGTAGCAAGATGTGCACGTTAAAAGTGTCCATAGTAAAAAAACAAAATAATTCATTCAAATAAGCCATGGCAACTAAGAGATGACCAGTCGCAACTGACAGCACCCGTTCACGAACATGACGCATGGATCAGCACCATTCAGCTCAACCATTTTGAAGGGAACTAAATGGTCCGACACACGTGCCATAATCAGCGAGACATTTGAGTGAGCATGACATACTCTCAACCGCCAGGGCACATTCAAGTCAAGAACTAAAGTAGGTTTCCAGTGAATGATAGCTTTCTAGTACATAGTACTCCCACAATATAAGCTATGCGATTATAATACTAAATAGATTGAATCTATACAATGCAAAGATAGTTGAGTACAATCTTCAGCAGCTCCAACAATACCATTTAATGCTATCAATTTTTACGCCCCTGTCCTTGTGGAGCAGGACCAGCATTGAGCCAAGCATTTTTATCAGCGATATAATAGCTCAACTTGTAATATGCCTATAGTAAGTATCCTGTGCCTTGTAATATGCGTATATGTAATTATCACATGTTTCATTTGCCATTACAGCTGATAAATCTAATGCGACAAAGTAACTTAAATAAATGCGTAAAAATATTTTACTTGATTATACCTTACAAGCTACACAGTACGTGGCCCTTGTGAACTCAGTCAGTGTACAGGTGAATATATCTATGGTGTCTACCGTGTTGAGAGTGCGCAACGCGCGAGTCAGTGGTGCGCGTCCCAGCAGGTTAGTGCGCGCCCTTGGCATCACCAGCAGCTGCGGCCTGCACCGCCGCTCCACGTACCAATCCGGTAAATTAAACCCTATTTCTGATAGTATACCTGAATCACTTAAAGTACTTACAGGATTACATCCGTCATTTTCTTGTGTTTTTACGAGCACCCGATATTTTGACGCTGTTGCAAGCATCATGATCGCGGGAATACTGATAGTGAAAAACCGTGAAAGTCTAAAACAGTATACCTGAATGTTGTATACTATCTCTTAAAACTTTACGTTCCACGTTCCCGTTGGTTAAGCTCGATAACCAAGCGAGAGAAGCTGCAGGTAAAAGTATTCTATGTTTTCATCATCATCATCATATCAGCCCGGAATCACCCACTGCTGGGTATAGGCCTCCCCTTTCTTCCACCACACTTGCCGGTTCTATGCCTCCCTGATCCAGGTGTTCCCCGCGACCCTGACAATATCGTCCACCCAACGAGCTTTAGGACGGCCCTAGTTTCTTTGGCCAAACTTAGGCCACCACTCGACCACAAAGCCTTGCTCCATCGGTCATCTCCACGTCCAGCCATAGGTCCTGCCCAGGTCCACTTTAGGCGCACCGCCCGGTCCCCAACGTCGTAGACTTTTGTCCGACGATGGATTTCGGTGTTACGCACTCGATCTAAGAGGGTTATGCCGAGCATGGCCCGCTCCTTGCCCTTTGTGCCACTCGTACTCGGTGGACAGTCCGATGCCACCGAAAAAAAGAACATAATTTCAAATTTAGGTTATAAACCATCTGTGTGCAAAATTTCATCCAAATCTGTTCAGTAGTTTTTGCGTGAAAGAGTAACAAACATCCATCCAGACATACAAACATCAATACTCACAAACTTTCTCATCTATATCTATATATACATATAATAAAAGAGTAAAAAAACTGTGTCTGTACATTGAATATATTAAAAAAATAATAATTGAGGGGGGTTTAGAAACAGTAATAGAACCCGAATCCAAAAAAAAAAGTCTGTCTGTTTGTCTGTTTATCTGTTTGTCTGTTTGTTTGTACACGCTAATCTTCGGAACTACTGGACGGATTTGAATGATTATTTTTTTGTTGTATAGATATTAAGTCTGTGCAACATATAGGCTATAATTTATCTTGGAAACTGGAACAACTGATGCAGAACCGCAACAGACCAGCTAAACTATAAGAGATACAAAAATGACACCATAGCAAAAATTGTTCCGCGTGATGAGCATTTTCTGCTGAGAGAATAAATTTGAAGATCTGGAACACGTGATGTGGAACTCCAAGAGCCCAGCTACACTGTAACACATATAGGAATGACGTCTTAGCAAAAATAGTTCAATCTGATGAGCACTCTCTGTTGATTTATAAAAATCGAAGATCTGGGACACCTGTTGTGGAACTCCAGTAGCCCAGCTACACCATAACACATATAGGAATAATGTCTTAGCAGAAGTTGTTCAATTTGATGAGCACTCTCTGCTGACTTATAAAAATTGAAGATTTGGAACACCTGTTCTGGAACTCTAAGAGCCCAGCTACACCATCACACATATAGGAATAACGTCTTAGCAAAAATTGTTCAATCTGATGAGCAATCTCTGTTGACTTATAAAAATCGAAGATCAGAGACACCTGTTGTGGAACTCCAATAGCCCAGCTACACCATATCACATAAGTATAGGAATGACGTCTTAGCAAAAGTTGTTCGGTCTGATGGGCACTTCCTGTTGACTTATAAAAAATCGAAGATCAGTAACATCTGATGTGAAAATTATTGCAAAGCAATCACTAATTTCACTGTAAGCTGGGAGTACATCCACGCAGTGAAGGCGGTTACAGCTTAGGAATGATTTTCGATGACGATGGTATATCATTGAAAATTTGACTCTACTGGCCAAAAATCCCATTTATTATTTTATTTTATCGAATTAATATGTCTTCGGGCTTATGTTATTCCAGTGTTTAATTTCCTTTTCCATTTATCTTCGTGACTCGGGAGCCTACCCGGTAACGCAGGGTAGCAGTCACTTAGATTTTAGTTGATCAGGTATCTTCAACAAAACTATAACCATGTCTAGAAAGAGGTCAAATGTTTCAGATATCATCTGAAGAATCGGATGTGTCTCAAGATATAGCCTTATGTCATGGCGACCTTCCTTGGATTGATAAGGAACAAAGTGCATAAATTTACGTATACTCCTATGATTGAATACGCCACATATTCCGCCATCGGAGGTATGGTTCAAAATTGTACTTTTTGTGAAGCTGTTAAATGGCAAAAAGAAACAAACGGTATGTGTTGCCCAGGTGGGAAAGATCCGTTATTTTCCCATCCCCGGGCTCTTAGAATTCCACATCAGACGTTTCAGATCTTCGATTTTGACGACCCCGTTGTCGCTGGCATAAGCAACAGGATCCGCGGACGAAGTCGCGGGCAGAAGCTAGTTTATAATATTATATTAGTAGTATTGTTATTCTTGTCTTACAAGAAGTAAAATATAATACCCTATTTTTCACGTCCCAAAACTTCCTGCTACAAAATCCTCGCAAATAATTCAGAAATCAGTACGAAACGCAATCGCACACTTTGGTGCAATAAAACAGGGGACGCGAACTCCTGTAATATTACTATTCAGAGCGGAGTTTGTGTGAGATGCTTCACCGTTTTAAAATTCACAGCACGGTACCGCAGGTGTACCCAATTGTACTATTGCTCGGGTCACTGAACACACTATGAAATACTGTACAGTATTTTTGAACGCATGTGTATTTATTTGCTACGGAAGTTTAAAGGCTTTGGCTTTATGAAATTTGGTGTAACGTTTTTATCGCTTTTTTGTATGGTTTGTTTTATGGGTAGGAATTTTATGTTTGAGAATATTAACTGGGGGTGTCTATTACGACTTGTAAAAAATATTAACACTAAAAAAATCTTCCTTACTTATTAAATACTAGCTTCTGCCCGCGACTTCGTACGCGGATCCTGTTGCTTTTGCCAGCGACACCGGGTTCGCCAAAATCGAAGATCTGAAACGTCTAATTCTAAGAGCCCGGGGACGGGAAAATAACGGATATTTCCCATTTCTTTTTGCCATTTAACAGCTTCACAAAAAGTAAAATTTTGAACCATACCTCCGATGGCGGAATATGTGGCTTATTCAATCATAGGAGTATACGTAAATGAACTCCGTTTCTTATCAACCCAAGGAAGGTCGTCATGCCCTACGGCTATATCTTGAGACGCCCGATTCTTCAGATGTTATCGATATTCTGTTCAGAGAATGTCGAAGTCTTCGCGCTCTTCTTTCTCTGTCACTTTCTAACAGATTATGAATATTTTGTTGTGTGCGTGTTCGGCGCTCTTGTTCTGTCTCTTCATGCCAAAAACATAAGCCCGAAGACATATTTATTCGATAAAACAAAATAATAAATGGGACTTTTGGCCAGTAGAGTCAAATTTTCAATGATATACCATCGTCATCGAAAATAGAAAATCAGTCCTAAACTGTTACCGCCTTAACCGCGTGGAGGTACTCCCAGTTTTTGTTATTTTATAATTATACAGTGAAATTAGTGATAGTTTTGCAATAATTTTCACATCAGATGTTTCTGATCTTCGATTTTTATAAGTCAACAGGAAATGCCCATCAGACCGAACAACTTTTGCTAAGACGTCATCATTCCTACATGTGTTATCGTGTAGCTGGGCTATTGGAGTTCCACGACAGGTGTCCCAGATCTTCGATTTTTATAAGTCAACAGAGAGTGCTCATCAGATTGAACAACTTTTGCTAAGACGTCATTTCTATATGTGTTATGGTATAGCTGGGCTCTTGGAGTTCCACATCAGGTGTTCCAGATCTTCAAATTTATTCTCTCAGCAGAAAATGCTCATCACGTGGAACAATTTTTGCTATGGTGTCATATTTGTATCTCTTATAGTTTAGCTGGTCTGTTGCAGTTCTACATCAGGTGTTTAGGTTTCCAAGATAAATTATAGCATATAATTATGTTGCCCAGACATAATATCTATACAACAAAAAAAAACATTCAAATCCGTCCAGTACTTCCGAAGATTAGCGTGTACAAACAAACAGAGAAACAGACAAACAGACAAACAGACAGACTTTTTTTTTGGATTCGTGCTCTATTACTGTTTCTAAACCCCCTTCAATTATTATTTTTTAAATATATTCAATGTACAGACACAGCTTTTTTACTCTTTTATTATATGTAGAGACTAACTGACTGAGCAACTCGTCTGCGACACCTGAGAGAGAAAAAGCTCTCAAAAGAAATAAATGTTCTCCGTTTTTGCAACATTGTTATTTATGCTCTGCTCCTATTAGGCGGTTCACCCACTGAAGATGCGTCCCGCAGCGGTGCGCGGAGCGACGGATAACGCGCGCGATATTCGAAATGATATTCTTAAGCACAATATTCTGTATGTACCTAGTGTGAATTATAAATTCTAGGTAATTACGAAGAAAGATATCCTATTCAGTTAGAAACATTACATTCTAGTCCTAATTCAAATAAATACTCTCTAGAACAAATATTTGCTATCTCTACGACCTCTTAATCCTGTAAATAAACAGTACAATACTATCAATTACAACCAAGACGTTATTGCTCCTATCAATATCAATACACACAAAGCTAATGAATATTGATCTGTGTATAAAGGGTGTAAAACACCTCTTAACGGAGCCGAAAGGCGCTTGTTCTCCCCGTCATTGCGATCACTTTTGTTGTTCTAAACCATACCTTTGGGAGTCAAAGTTACAACTTATTGAAAAGTTTTTTTTTTTTTTTAATATAAGTTTCTAGCTATGATTTTTACTTTAAATACCTCTACAACCCCCGTACTATTCAATCCATCCATTAGCACCATGTTTGAGTGCGTTACATTGCGTTTTACCGTAAAACGTGATTTTTCGCACCAAAAACAAAGTCATTTCCTATAGCAACGATTTTTGCGTTAAGTTACCTACCACTTAATTTGATGTTAAAGAATGCTAGGTTGATGGCTTTGTGAAGGGTTTGCTTACACTCTGTATCTAATTCAGCTTTGTCTCCCTCCAACATAAGGAGATAGCACGCTCTAAGGTCGGAAAAAAAAGTTTGGTACTGGTTTTAGTAAATTCTCAGTAAGATCTTGAAGTCATGCCTGCCGGGGCTGCGAGACTGTTCGAAAGAGATACCGTGGACCCGGAACATAAAGGGCGAGGAAGGAACATGGATGGGTTTTAGTCAATAAAAGTCTGACACTCCCTCCCGCTCCGCCCAGAGTGGGAGAAGTTATTTGATGATTTCCCATCCGAAAAAAAAACATCTTCATGTATTGATATGTGCCTGGCTCCACCCTTATTACTCTATGGCACTTCATAACTGGTGTGATTTAAGTGTTCTAATAAAGTATGAAGGAGCACTTTTTGTGTGAATATGTTCACTGCTGCAACCGACTCGCATCCAACGGATTCCCGCAACCTTCACCAGATCATCGGTACACCTAGTGGGAGGTCTTCCAACGCATCGTCTTCCGGTTCGCGGTCGCCTCTCAAGAACTTTTCAGCCCCATCGGCCGTCCGTTAACTAGAATATCTAGTTTTAGTTTTATCCCGCCAAACTACTTCAAACCAAGTATACCGCCAAGTAGGTTAAGGTAGTCATAATGACGTATGTGGTCAGTTTCAGAGGATCAATGGCACCCATAAATTGCTCTCCTCTGTTTCCGCGCTTTGATGTTCTATACATCCCTGCCTACTACTTAAAGAGCAGGCGTGATGTTATATAATGTAATCTCCTTCTATATAAAGCTCCAGTCACCTGTAACTAATAAAACAAAGATACGCGTTTCTACCTCGACCTTCTAACACTACTTAACAAGGTTTATAGTCAAGATAAAACCCTTGGAAGCATTTAGACTACAATTTTCTTTCATTCTTACGTAAGCATGTAATGTAACAACGTATAAAACAATCCAACGCGTCGTCCACGACCTCAGGCGATACTTGTATAAAGCGAAACTTGTGCGCGCCAATCCATAGCCCGCAATCTCTAGTCGCTTGCCCTAAGCGACTTCTTTCATTTGTTTTTTCCGCAGTTAGTCGTTGACACAACATGCACAATGGTTGAACGAGTATAGGATGACCCACGCTAGACCGTGCCGTGCCGAGCTGAGTGTCGTCCGTGCAATTTTGTATGACAATACATTGTCTGTTACACGGTAGCGGCGCGGAAGCGTGTGTGTGTTGTATGTACATTACATTTTCTCGGGTGGGGAAAATTTTGGTCTTGAGGAGTTTGCGGCTTTCAAGAAAATAAAATGGGTAACAAAATAACAGCTTTACTAAATAAACCTAAGAGATGCTGGAGGGTCCTAGATAGCTATACAATGCCAGGGAAGCCGAGGGAAGACGTAGAAGTCCTTGGAGTGAGAGGTCCAGGGCTTCCTTGTAGGAAGGCCTCGAGTTGGACCTCCAAGTCGCCGACCACGGAGGGACAGGCTGCCGCCAGTGGTGGGTCTAACATCAAATCTATACAACCTACAACTCCTAGATCTAGCAATAAATTAAAAAGAAAACTAGGCCTGTCATTGTCATTATCTGACATTACAAAAGTAAACAAAGATTGAAAAGACTAAAATGTACAGAAACGCTTCAAATATTACAAGTATCAAGGTAAAAGGTATGCTAAGCTTCAACGTAATGGCCATGCAGTTACTTGGAAATAACGTATGTTAAAATTTTTGATTAGAAGAGCCAAAAACGTAAGTATAAAAACACAAACATTACAGTGTCCATACAAAATTGCTCGGTCTACACTCACAAAATTGCACGGTCTAAAATGCGTCATCCTTAATTCGCGGGACAATTACAAGAAGCGTCTGGCGGTGGTGTGGCGCGGATGCAGGGTGGTCGCGGCGCCACTTTTTTGATATTTCATACAAAATGTATAGAAGATGTGTGGCGCGAGACACACTGAGCCGACGTGGCGCGGGCGTGGCGAGGGAGGGCGCCATGCGCCATTACCTTGACCTCAGCGCATCCGCAGTTAGCAGTGGCATGCACTGGGCAGGAACAAGAAGGCGAAAATGCGTGACAATTTAGACTTTAAAGACTAAAATGCGCCCGCGCCTCGCCATTCCGACACCGTTAGCGCGCTTGTTCTCCGCCGCGCCGGCCCCACGCTATCGCCTCGCCTGCGCCGCACCACCGCCATACGCTTGTATTTGTCCCGCGCCTAAGTCGTGGCCATGTGGTTATCTACGTAACGATGTATAACCCAATCTAAGCCGAGTAAACTCCATGTAATGTAAGAAAAACAACGTAAAAGTATATTAGTTTAAGTAAATTACAATGCCGTTCGTTCGGCCGGCAATGTAAATAGCCACCTGCAAGACTTGCAACCGCATTACACAAATGAAAGTATATTTCTTTGCTTATACTGTGCAGTGCGGGCCGAGAAAATGTGGAACGTGAATTTTTAATAGCGTTTTCTTTCTATTAGTTTAAGTGGGATTGTATTAATATTATGTTAACATAGTTAAGGTCTAGATAACGCTTAAAAAAGTGTATTAAAATATGTAGTTTGTTTGATTTTAGTTTCTCAGTATTAAGGCGATTACACGAGCTAAACGCGAGTTTTATGATTACTAAAAGTATAAGATTCACTGCTATATACAAGACCAGAAAAATATATGATATTCTTCAGGATATATGCTAGCATGATACTGTTTTGAAAACATAATACCATTAATTTCGCTCGATAAAAAGAAATCACGAACTTACCTCTTAAAATATCTTTCAAACAATAAAAAACATACTAATATGCATGCGATCATTCTGATGTTTTGGCAAATAATTCTACAAGCAATATATTAGCATGACACTGTTTTAGTTTTTTAATCCAATCAATAGTTTTTTTGTAAATCAATCGAAACCACTCATTTCGCTCTATTTGGCCCGCAGTGGCTGACGTAACAACCACTTTGTAGTGCAAGCTGATTAGAACTTTATTCTAACAGCATTTCAAACGAAGTTTGAACCACCACAAATAGAGTTGCTAATTTAGCTCGTCTAAGCGCCTTAAGGTTGATTGAAATGTGACCCAAGCCCTTTTTTTTAAGAAAAAACTAGGTAGATTATAATTAGGTTTTGTTTTTAAAGTATGTAGATAGTTTGAAAATTATAAACGTATTGAATTGAGAACCTCATGCTTTTTTTTCGACGGTTAAAAAGTCTTGCATGTTGCTTCACTTTTATTCAGTGAAAACTGAATTTGCTTCAATATTAAGAAGGCTAAAATAAACATCTTCACAATATTATTCGGTTTCAACTAACTGAAATAAAAAAATTAACAATTATCGAACAAAATCCTACCTACATATAAATATTTTGTCTTCAATTTCAGGCAAAATTTCATTTTTGCAACTGTAGCGTTGCTGCATAAGCCTAAATAAATAAGCTCGCCGGCTCGTATCTCGGCCCAGAACTAATATCAGCGTTGTGTAAACATAGTGCGCCAAAATTGCTGAAATTGCGCCTCGGGCGATACTTTTGCAAGTAAGTGTATGTAGCGCGGAAGATGGGGAGAAGACGAAATGGCTTCTTGGGTTTTTCCTACAGTTGAATTTTTAAAGGTCCAACTGCCGTGAGTTACTGGTTTCCCGTTGAATGTTAGCTTTCCTACTTGTTTTTTCAGTGTGCCTTGCACACAAAGTTTTGCTGTTCCTGCATGTTTGTGCAGCGCAAATACAAACGCAGCTCTCTGGTTGAAATTTTGTTAATTTTGATGGATGGAATGGGTTTTCTGAGGTTTTACGAAAGTATTTTCTGTTTGAAGAGATTTTAAGGTAGATGAAGTTGAAATTAGTAACGGACTATGTAAAAAGGATTACCAAAAAATACAGGAGTGCACTAGGACCATTTAGCGACTCGCGAAAATTAAATTTACATCTGCATAATGGTTTCCAATACTTCACACAAAACAATTACGCACTTAAAGTACTTACGGGATTATATCCGTGATTTTCCTATGTTTCTATGAGCTCACGATATAAAAAAAAAATTAAATTAAATTCTTACCTACTTAAATAAATAAAAAATGTTAATTGTTAGTAAAGGTTAGTTGTTGATTAAATGGTATTAATGCCTGTGAAAAATGTACACCGTACGTCATCTTTCTCTCTAATGACTCTGGCCACGACATTCGATCTCCAGAAGATTCTTGCAGGTCTTCACTTACCCTTATAATATAACATCACGCCTGTGATCCGCAAATGGTTAGGCAGAGCTGTTGTTGTGGCAGTAATGTTTAAGTCCCATGTAATTGGTGCGAGCCTATTGCCATCAACTGATCGCAAATCCAAACTCCATAGCTGCTATTAAGAATTTTCTAATGGCAAAACCCAACTACTCTTTGGCCGATCCGGGAATTTAACCCAGGACCTCACGCTCAGCAGTCATGCTTGCAACCACTAAACCAACGAAGCACCCTTCTACAAAGAAAAAAAACTTTTAAAACAAAAGAAAAAACATCATTACAACCAGGATCAAATTAGCGAAACAGTAAGAAATGTCGTCTCATTTAGAATTACAACAGAATCATTCCTAATTAAACTTTTGTAAGGGACTAAATGCTATGCAATCCTCCCCCCACTCTTTCTCTAAGAACTTTTTAATGTAAAATGGTTTTGTCGTATAAATTCGTTTTACGGTATTCAGCTCCCAGCTTTGGTTATAAGAAAATTGTAAAACAGTGAGTGATGCCAGCAGTTGGCGACATTCTTGGGATAGAGTGAAATTGCATTCTGAAGCTTTGAAGTTATTGTTCTGGGGGTTGGTATTTAAGACTTTTGTATATTATTCTTACTAAGGCGGAGTTGGAAATATTTAAGGTCACCATGATATTAAAAGTTTTTAGCGTGAAATGAATACATTATCTTTTATGTTACCAATCAGTTCCTAATGCTTCTGTGGTTGAGCCTACTCTTGGCACTAATAGAGGAGAACAGTGTCCCAGCAGTGGGATGTTGATGATGATTCAACTCTGAAAACGATCACCGACATCACAAAAGACGTAGATAACTGGAGAAACTTGACGTCATTCGGGACGATGTGTCTTGAATCAGATTGAATCAAGGTCTTTTTATTACAATTAACTAGCCGATGCCCGTGGCTTCGCCCGCGTCAAAATATATACTAAAACCTTCCTCTGGAATCACTCTATCTATTTAAAAACCCGTATCTAAATCCGTTGCGTAGTTTTAAAGATCTAAGCATACATAGGGACAGACAGACGCGGCGGGAG
This sequence comes from Xestia ashworthii, assembly GCA_950022955.1. Taxonomy (NCBI): domain Eukaryota; kingdom Metazoa; phylum Arthropoda; class Insecta; order Lepidoptera; family Noctuidae; genus Xestia; species Xestia ashworthii. The sequence goes on from OX465549.1 coordinate 3,476,138, forward strand.
ATTTTGTTTTAATATGTAGTGATGAAGGAATTTATTTTATTATTTTACAAGCTTATGAATATTTTGAAGCTCCTCTTGCTACTGCCAATAGGATCATTTTTATTTGTAGCAACAAATTTTCATGGTTTACACGTAATTTATGGGTTTAGAAAGGAGTGTAAGGCCGGTGCTCTTCGGTGACAAAACAAAAGCTGGTAATAACATTATCAAGCCCTAGCTTTGAAGTCATAAACCAGATTCTTAAAAAACACGTGAGGGGCTGTTTTTCCTGCCGGGGTTGCGGGACTGTTCGAAAAAGATACCGTGGCCCCGGAACGTAAAGGGCGAGGAAGGAACATGGATGGGTTTTAGTCAGTAAAAGTCTGACACTCCCTCCCGCTCCGCCCAGAGTGGGAGAAGTTATTTGATGATTTCCCAGCCAAAAAAAAAGGGCTGTCTTTGGGGACTGCCGACAGAAGTGAAAACTCGTACTAATCAGTGCTACGAAAAGCGTACGTGAATGTCACGCGAGTTCCATGATTTTCGTTCACTCAAAAAGTGCTCATAGCGCCTAAAGAAGTTTTCAGTTCAGTGTTAAAAATTCTTATTTCGCCAAGCGATAAAATTATGTCCTTAATTTTTAACCAACCCTGATATTTCAAAACCACGATAAAATAACACCACACTGTAAAGGTAAACGGGCAAATATTACACAATTTCACGAGGCAATAATTGGCAATTTTCGTTAACGCAATCACTGTTGTACGTCATCGCCATTTTTATCAGAACCGATGAGGTCATTCACATCGTCACTTGTGCGGGCGGGTTACGAAAATGTATTTATTTTGATAGCATATCGTATCTGTTCGCCTGTATCCCTTACAGAGGCAGGCACGATTGTAGAATAGGTACGTGTATCATTTCGCCAGTTGTAGACAGAACTGAATGCGGCACTATTCTTCCTTTAGAGTTTAGAGGAAACACTAAGCGCGAGAGAATTGAAAAAACTGGTGTTTTATTTTGTAAAATTTGTTGCTGTCGCTCAGAAACCAAACGGCCGAACAGAGCGCGAATGAAACAACAGCAAAATCTATCAAAATCCTGTTAGAATAATGCATTACTTTGCCTGACACATGGATCGAAGCAAGGAACATCAATGACATTTTGAGCTGAACTGCTGAACGATATGCATATGTGATTGTTGTTCCTCTAAAGATGAAAAACAATAAACTTATGTCTGTAATTATTCTATTGTGGGAAGTATTGCTTGTATTATGTAAAGTAGCAATACCTAACTATTTATTTAAACGGCAACATAGCAAGTTTGCAGTTTCAGAGTATTTCCCAAGTTTTAACCCAGGTCCAAGAACTGCTCTACTTTCATTTTTAACAATCATAGGTGGATTGTTATGAACAAAGTAGGGCCTTTTTACGGATGCGAAATCATAAAATTACTCCTCCCGCTCTGGGCGGAGTGGAAGGGAGTGTCAGACTTTAACTGACTAAAACCCTGTTTCTCCTCACCCTTCATGTTCCTCTAAATTCCCGGGACCGAAAGTAGGGCCTGCTATTATCATAAATACTAATAGTCAATTGCCGAACATGCTTCTATGACTGAACTCTCATAATAATTCCGGTAACAAATGCGTTACATGCTACATCAGACTCAGCTCATCACGTGGTGATGAAGTGAGGTCGTTAATAACGCGGACGAATCCCCAGTGACTGATGTCGGACTACTAACCACTACTATAGGTTTAGGAGGCAACGCAATGTGTTTGAATCAATTGTATGATGCTTTCAAGTGATCTTATAAAAAAACCACCACGTTTGCTGTATAATTATCACTGCTACGATGAAGGAAATCATCGTGAGGAAACCAGCATGCCTAAGAGATATTTCTTCATATGCCGTCAAAAAATATCTAAATATCTCGTAAAGCCGAATCAGAGACCCATGGGCGGGATAAAATCTCTGACACCATGTTAGTGCCTAACCACACGATAAAGAAAGAAGGTCACGTCTGTATTTCTGTATTTGCAGAGGTGAATACAAATTAAGATACATCGCAGAGCATTATAAAGCATTTTAGTTGGACCGCACGGCTGGCACAGCGGTTCAGCGGCTGCTGCTTCGCTGCGTGTCGCAAGTTCGATGTCCGCACGGAACAAATATTTATATGGCATACTGGTAGATGAGCTCATGGCTAAATAATAATAGCCACTCGGGTCAATCTTTACGTTAAGCCGTGCTTGCCTAGATTCGTCTGTGGATGGGAGACCACCCAATACATACGGAGATTCTTGCATGTTGCATGGTCCCGTCTCGTTACAGTCAGTGGCCCAAAAAGTCTGACAACCAGTCTTACCAAGGGTTATTGGATTGTCTTTTTCAACCGACTCTCAAAAAGAGGAGGTTATCATTTTTAAACTCTCAATCAGAACACTATAAAAACATATGGAAACGGGTATTTATCGCGAATTTAACTTTTAATTTCTTTGGTTATCGTATTACCCAGTACTGATGGGGTTGTGGAGGTTGATCGCGACGATAGGTCGCGGTGGAGCAAAATGAAATGTAGTGGACTGTATAACAAGATATATGTTTTATAACAAGATATATGTTTTAGCTAAGAATTAAATTACAACGGTCGATTGGAAATAATAAATAAATAAGAAATAAGACGCTAAGAAAACGCGTAAGCGCAGCCGTGCCCGTCGGCCGTCGCGTCGGCCGGCTGACTCCCCACTGTCCCCGCACCCCTCGTTTACTGCCGCTGGCGCGCGGCGGTGTTGAGAGTAGCGGTCTCAACAGAGGTCATATAGTCACAGTCGTTCCATGTAAAATACTGGTATTCAGCTGCATCCAGTTAGACTGGAAGCCGACCCCAACATAGTTGGGAAAAGGCTAGGCAGATGATGACCTACTGATAGACGTTCCGTGTCTAGCTGTTTGTGTATGAGTTTAAATGTTTGTTAATGCTGGGTGCATTATTCATACATATAGGAGAAATTCCTGGTGTGTATCACAAGCATAATCAGCATATAATATACCCACTGCTGGGACACAAGGCGTCTTCTCTATAAGTGGAAATGGGCTATAATCCAACATGCGAGCGGGTTGGTAAATGTCAGAAGTCTTCGAATTTTTGGTTCTAGGTCATGCCGGTTTCCTCACAGTACTTTTTATCTTCACCGTGTTGATGTGTATCATTTGAGTATATTATGACGTCACTTGAGTACCTGCGTCTTGAGTAAACATTTTTCCTAGCTGATCTTGGCCGGGAATAGAGTATGATCCGTAGTAGCGGCACACCCGAATCAGCTCATACAAAACGAGTTAATATTTTAGGTGGATTGTGAATGGTCGGTTTTGTGGTCGTCTTGAGACCACTTTAGATGAAGGTTTCGATTATTTCTAGAAGCTCTAGAAACGTTTTGTTATCATGATTAAGTTAGATCAGATAGTGTTCAAAACTGGCTGTGGGGCTGTGCAGATATATTTTTGATTTTCTGTATCGTTGGTACATGTAAGTATCACGAGTCTTGACCGAATTTCGGACATGGTGGGTGATCTAAACGAAAATTAGCCAGTGAGTGGGGTAAGATATTTATTATTATATCTTTCTGAAAGCATTAGCCGTTAAGTACGCAGGAAATATTATAGTGCAGAAGTGTGTGCGCAAATACTGGTGTACTCTTTGTTCCTTTACTTTTCTGACAAGACAGGGACGAGATCAGGCTTAGGGCCAAAAGCTTTATGTGCTTAGTTGATAATCAATGCACGGGGGTGTCACACCGCCAACTTTTACACTCCGAACTGCTACTGAGAAATTCTTAATGGAAAAAACCCATAAGCACTTTTGACCTGACTGGGAAATTGAATACAGGACGAACAGAGCAAGACATATTGTAGTCAAAAAGTGTGTGCGCGGGCACCCTGGAACAATCTCTCTTCCCTCAAATCTTATTTATCAATAGAATGGTAATCGGACACGGCTGTTGAGTGATCTAGATCAGAATGAACGCCGTAAAAAGCACCAGCAAGCTGCGTAAAATAACACTAGTTCGATGCCTTCGTACAAGTGTTATTTCATTCTCTCTTACTCTTTGGCTGCAAGTTATTTTATTGAACAAGAATTTCTTTTTTTTAAAAACTCTTTGGATTATATAGACTTTTGTGTCCTTAGATTATAGATCTGTTCCACGGTGTCATAGATATGTCAACGTTGCCTATTTGTTATTGTGTGTGGTTGTTTTAAACTATTAATAATGAAAAAAACAAAGTTGCAAAATATATCCTTTACCGATTATGTTTCTAGAGATACCAGTCTTCAGTCAGTATATACTACTGTGAAATACGAGGACCCAAGAATTCAGTTGAATTTGGTTCAGAAAGTAAATTCAACTGAAAATCTCTTAACTGATTACAGACAGTTTTGGTCCGCTGCTAAAAATCTAGCCAAATGGGTTACATCTCAGAGGAAACCAGTACCTATACAGAAATTGTCTAGCCTCCGTTCGTGGCCAACATCCAATCAACGCAACAACAAGAAAGCTGGGGTAGTCCGTTGGTAAAGACCCAATGTCCAACTTGTGGTTGGTGGCATTTATCTGGTTGGGTTCCAACACACCACTGACCTGGTCTGCGAGAATCCGCTGGATACGAGTCGCACGAGACCGGTCAATATGTGGCGACACTTGGGGGAGGCCTATGCCCAGCAGTGGACGTCTTTCGGCTGAGAGGATGATGGTGATGTGACACCACTACTCCTAAAATGGCGATGGCTTATTCAATATCACAGATAGAAGAACTACTACTTACGCTATACGTTCTCCTCAAACCTAATTTGAGCACGCACTGATGTCACTGTTTTTGTGATTTCCAGAAAGAATTGCCATCTGAGCGCCCTGTGATCCCATCGACTAAGTGCGAAAGACTGGCGTTCTACAGGGCTTTTACATCAACGCAAGCCAAAACGGAGATAATTACAGCACAACAACAAAATATTAACAGGTTTATTCCTCAAAAATAATAAACAAAATCCAGAGATCTAAAAACAACCAACACCCACCGTAAAGCACTTAGTAACAGGTAACGGATGGTTGCTATCTCTAACTGCTTGACATTGAGCTACGGACCATTAGAAACAAAACGTCACAGAAAAGCTTTCTTTGTTCTTTCTACGAATCACGGTTTTCTGAGTACTAGGTGACGCAGATAGGATATTCCAAGCTAATTTAATTCATAGAAACATCGACAGCTACAAGACGTAGGCATATTAAGTATTAGTTATATGTAATTAAGTTATGAAAACGGCGTTGTAGTAATGGCTGTTTTCCTTTTGCAGACGAAATGACACAATTAATTCTGCCCTAATAAGATACCTGTATATACGAGTACCTATATTCCTGACCAGAGATGGGTAAAAACCTCTCCCAAGTGTAGCTACATCAACCAGTCTTATGCTTCTTAAATGCCTGCGATTTTCAACAGATCGTTGGGCTACGCCTTCTTATACGCAATCGCCACTCCTGGATCTTTAAGTCAAAAATATTTCCCCTTCAGATGTTTCCTTAAGGACTGTAGAACATTAGTACTAAATTGTACCTATTCATTACTGATGTTTTCTTTTGCAGTTTTCTCTGGTACTATGCTTTCAACGTGTTCTTCAAGAGTTTGCCACATGGATTCGTTCACTATTTCCTCGCCGCGTACGCACCGGAGGAACATATGTTTGTTGCTAAAATGGTGCCTTTGTGTTGTGGTACGTTTTAAGTATTATCTGTTTAATGCAAACTGTCAACCTATTAATGTTTCCATTGATTGGTAACCCTAACATAATCCTTACCATGTACTAGGTTTAACTTTTTACGATTATGGTTTTGCATAAAATCTTCGTCAAAATTAGAGTGATTTCCATTTTTATTACAATCTTCTTTTATTATCCTGTGGCTAGTGCGTAACCTGGTCTCTGAGTTTAATACCGCGCATTCGGCTTTAACTTGGCTTTACATGCTGTCGAGAAATATCCTTCAGGCAATTTCAAAGGTTGATTTCCTCACGATGTTTTCCTTCTCCAAAGCAAGTGTTTATTGTGCAATACGCGCATGCAAAATACACACAAAACACAAAAGCAACTCCGCACAAATCCGAAAAATCGAAGGTGCGTTTGTTGGCAGTCTGGCGGTGACACCACAAGGCTAGCACTGCTATGATGCTGTTGTTGTGATGAAAAGGAACTGGCTGTGAAGGAACTATAACTTTGTTTTTTTTTTCTGACTGATTCCTTCAAGTATTCAAAAGTAACTGGATTAAGAAATAAATGTTATGAGTATAGTAGAGCAGAGTTTGAGAAGAAACTTAAGCACACGTAATGCCAGGAATTCTCAGTAAGTTTTCAATAAAATTTTATTTTCAGGTATAAAATATTTATTCGTAATGGTTGGATTTCTCGAAATGATTTCATATGTGGATTTAATGGTTGTGATGTTCCATTACACAATATATGGAATAATTGCACAGAATCCATGGAACAGGTATCTCCATCCTATGTTATATAGTATTATTTTACAGAATTTTATAAAAAAAGACTTTAATCCCAATAATTAACAATTCTTTATAATTTTGAAACTTAACCTATTAACGGGTCATTCATCTCTGGATGAAGACCTCCTCCATCTGTTTCCATCTGAACCTATCTTGGGCCTTGGTTTTTATAGGTTTGTCTTCAATTAGTAGGGTTTTAATACATCATAGTTTAATGTTACAGATGTTCAAATCAAACTTATTTCAACGAGAAATATAACCATACAATTATTTGCTATGAGATACAAGAATTTGCCAAAAAGTTCATAAACGAGTCACATTCGCTGGATGGGCCGTTTTACGTTAACAAAGATACTGGCGAATATTTTCAGCTATCCCAAATCGCGTACTATAGGTACTATTTTAGTTATACTTTTGTTCGTCCCTTACAGTTTCTAATTAAATTCACTAAACTTTGTGACACGGTTAACAAAAGATTCAGTACAAACTAATTCCAGACCACTCCGCATTGTGTAAGACTGGTAGTCAATCTTTCCGACGAGTGTAGCGACTGTCAAAATTTCTACCATTTACTAATATAAGCTGGGTTGTGGAGGCCAGTGGGTCTAAAATGGCCGCTTTAGCAGAATCAAACGTTAAAAATTCGAAATTCTTAAAATAGACTTTATACGCATAAACATTTTATATTATGATTCTGCTAAAAACGGCTATTTGAGATCCCCAGATAGACTGTCGCTCCTTGTAAAACACTGGTATGCAGCTGTATCCGATTAGACAGAAAACCGATACCAATAGAGTTGAGAAAAGATGAGAAAAAGTTATATTTTTGACACTGGTAGTGAGGATCAAACACTTGCAAACTAGTATTATTGTCTTTTTTAAACTTTCACGATCAGAGCACATTATAAAACATATGAAAACGGGTATTATATTGGTCAGTACTCAGTACTAATCCTAGCTCTTATACGTAAAAATATGACATGTTGTTATGTTTCGTTTGAATTTGGTATTTAGTGATAATTATTAAAATGTATCCTGCGTTCTGCATTCATAATATATTTTTCTTGTTGCAGGGAACAAATAGATTATTTTACTAAAAGTTGGAACATTTCACTTTTTCTTATAATATGGGGCTTTGTTCAAATCCTTCAAGTGCATGCTTGGAAGAGATATTTTTGGAAGGTTAAGTTAAACACTGGTCTCTGAAACATGTATATTTTCCAACTGTAAATTACAATATGTGAATTATTATTTGCAGGCTCTTCACTTCAGTCAATGGGGCATAAATTTCGTAGATCTTTGCACTTTAGGATATTTGGTAATTGCGAATTTGGACCCAGGAATACCAAAAACAGAAAACATACAACTAAAATGGCATGACACTACAGCAGAATCTGAATTTTGGGTCAGTAATAATAAACAATAACAAATATGAAATCAAATAAATTAAAGTAGTCAACCAAAAACTGAGTATGATGAATATGTAAAATGTCTAAGTAAATGTCCAAAATGTGCCATAAGCCTTTTGGGCCCAGACGTATCATATCTGACATCTACCTATCATACCTGTGGCACCCTGTGCGGTGAATTATGGCCAGATCCCTATCACAGACAGGAGTCCTATGTTCGAGCAGTGAGAATATTATGGACTGCCAACGCAATCAACTATGGTGGGGTCAGCTTTCAGTCCGACCATAGAAGCGTCGGTCGCGTATTGACGGTACATCGACCCTTATTAGCTTATTTTCTTTTAGCAGGTTGAAGATGTTGCAATGCTTGCAGAATCAGTTACAGCGCCTCCCGTGGTCCATGTTCTGACATCTAGAAGCAATCAAGAGGTACTAAGCTGTTCTTGACTCTCACATTTACTAAGGGACAAAATAAATCCTCTGTGGCTGTGTTACTAAAAATAATATTTTAGTATTATGATCTTTATCAGTTTTTGGAACCTCAATCAAATTAGGATAAAGAAAGGAAAATGGTGACCTTTTATTTTTTTGTTTGTATTAATTCTTTCACAATCATGACAAGCGACGTTGGGTGACGTCATTTCAGTTTACCCGACATCTATAATGGATCTTGGTTCCATTTACCGACTAGTCCAAAAATATTGCAAGAGTTTCTAGGTAGAATGCTTTTGAACCAATAAACCACAAAAACGCACGTTTGTCGAACTAACAGGCATGAAGAGTGTGTTTGAAGGCCAAAGAAGGCTGGACATGAATCTATTGGATGTATTTACAGATTGATCCGTCAACAGACAGTACAACAATGGTTATATCTAATGCAATGATATACATATTCAGAGGCTTGCTGAGTGAAAAGGTCAAACTTTTTTGCGAAGCGCTGATCCATACAGAGATGCCTAATACGCAATTTAGTAAGTTGCTCACTCTCACAATACCTATCTACCAGAAAACAATCTTAGCTACCAAATTGCATTTTATTTCTTGACCATCCACGCGACGCGACGGTTCAAATTTTGGGCCGAAGAAGTTCTAGTAACTTCTTAGGGATAACGATGATGTCTACAGAAACTCGTGCCTGAATAATGATAATAGCCGCTTTAGTCGATGTTTATGTTAAACTGTGCTTGCCTAGGTATTCCGTGGATGCGTTACCATCCCCTACATACCGAGTTTCCATCGGTGCCTCGGAAAGCACGTTAAGCCAATGGTCCCGGCTATCATTTTTAGTTCTTTGACAGTTTTTAGTCTGACAACCAGTCTTACCAAGGGGTTTCATATTGCCAAGTATTAACTGAGTTGAGTCGTTTCTTGTAAAAAAGTTTTGGAAAATCGATTCAGTATATCCAGAGATTACCCCCTATAACCTCACATACTTTACCTATAATGTATAGAAGTAGGTATAGATTGAAGTGAACTTTTAATTTCAGATGAAAAATCTTGGTTCTACTTATGGCCCATGTTTTGGCAGGAATTCTACCTGGGTGATATATACAGCATACTTTATACCGTATTCAATATGCTATGTGAATCGATGATACTTGTAAGTAGTGTAGTATTGCTTCATCTGTCGTATGTTTCTAGGAAAACACCAGCTTTTTCGGTTGTTGCATATACGTTTTCTTCATTATCATCTACAGCATGACCTCGCCCACTACTTGGAACCGAAACCGAAAAAGCTGGTGTTTCCCTAGAATAATCCGACAGAAAAGATTTTTCTAGGGAAATACCAGCTTTTTCGGTTGTTGCATATACGTTTTCTTCATTATCATCTACAGCATGACTTCGCCCACTACTTGGAAAATGTCTTACTTTGCTTGATGCCATTCTCGAGGCTCCTGTCATGCCAGCCTCATCCAGGTTTTACCTGCAGTGTCAATTATTATGTCTACGGACGACCAGCACTTCTTTTTCTAGTACAATCTATTTACCCCATCCCCATTCTATCATCGGACCGTCAGAGATAAGGCGAAACATCACTGTTATATGGTTGAAGTTCCACGGACCTGAACAAAGCGCTATGCTTCCACATTTATTGTACGAACTGCCAGACTGTGGTATTCACTGCCGGCTTCTCTATTCCCTGATCATTATAATCTGGATCTATTCGAAGTTCAAGTGAATCGGTTTCTTTGAAGCAGGCGTGCTCCACCCTAGGCCACATCATTGCTTCACATTTAGGCGTGTTGCGGTCAAACGCAAACCATTTTTTTTATAAAAATCACAACTTTTCTCCACATGCCTGCCCTACTCCATTTAAGTTCCAAAACACGATTTACAATATTATGTTCAAGTAAGACGGATTCAGGTGGTGGTCTCAATTGGTTTAATCTATTATAGGTGGTTACAAATCTATGTATAACTGAAACAGTAGTTTATGAGTGGCCAAAAGTGAAGCGCTGGCATGTAATGGCGACGTCGACTTTTGTCGGTATAACATTCCACTGTTTGACTACTATTAATGTAAGTTAAGAACTTCCCATTTATAAGATAAGATATGAAATTATTATTTAATGATACTTTACAATTCAGCACTAATAATGATCATCAGGACATTGTGTCTTAACTAATTAAATGAATCTGTGACTCAGACAACAGTGCATTTTCTTCATAGTTACACAATTGATTGCAACAGTTCATATTCAAGCATAATAATAGCATAATAATCACTGGTTTTTGTACAAAAGGAATGACCGCAAGCACCTAATTGTAATGTAATGATCAAAATGACACTACACACAAAACCTTCGGGGAGGGAGCGCCTTACCACACTGTACTCCGAAGCCGAACCCAAGTTGGTTGAAGCAAAGACAATCTCTTCAGATGAGGGGGTTCTCAGATCTCAAATGTGTATGCGGCCTACCATCTACGCTTGACTATCTTATGACTGGATTAGAAAGTGTAGTTCTTATAGATGAACTTTGAGCCAAAATTTGCCCTCGTCAAAAAGAATTACATTGTATAGATTTGTATGTGATGAAACAAACTGATATTAATGATCACCTTTGGTAATTGATTGGTTTACTTTTTTGCAGACTCGAGCTATTTTATGGATTTACGGTAAAGGCATAGCGACATTAGCAGAGATTATATTCCTTTATCTATGGTATCCATTGGGAAGACTTGTGGATGATCATACATTCCATTATGGCTTACCACCAACACGACTCAAGATTTTAAGCATACAATTTGTGCCTGTTTATTACTTGGTAGGTTTAATTAATGTAGGGCAAATAAATTGTTATTGGGTTTTTCATTAAATATTTTTTCGATAAATCTAGAGTCAGAATTCGTAGCGATGAGAGATGAGCGATTCGGAGCGATTCGTAGTGGATGGTTATTAGGGCTTACAAAAACTAATAAAATAAATTTAATATTAAAGGGGCGTACTTGCACTTGGCCGGTATTTTTGCTATGTCAACCTATTTTTTTTTTAAATCCTTTAAAAACAATCGAAATATGTTAAATACCCCTGTGCGACTTAACCAAATAAACAAAAAAGATCAGCAACGACATCTATGACACAAAATGCGAACTAAATACCCTGCATCACCCAATCAAAGCTCTCCACGAGATAAGTATACAAATAAGAACCCGATAGTAACCATCACACAGTAGCTCAAAGTCAAAGTCAAAGATTTATTTGCAGATAGATAAGAGCTCACCAGACCCAAAAACTGTCTGGTGGAAGATCCTCCCTATTCTCTTTCCTTTCTTTCATTGTTCCTCAATCCTCTGTTAGCACGGTCTTAAGTAAAGAGTAGACCTGTAGTCTTTGGTTTCAATTTTTCAGTTCAAGGTTTACTTGATGGTAACGTCCCTATGGAACGTTATGATGACTGAATCTGTTGGCGAAGAAAACGGTCATTACGTTTGGTCTTGGTCACTGCTGTTGATGCCTATCATTCTCGGAGCATTGATTACTGTGTTCCAATATCTTTTGAAATATAAGGCAGTAAGTATGAATATTTCATTTAATACTATCTTCTAACCCAGGTTTTAACTGTCTGTATCCAAATCCGTTCAGTAGTTTTTGCGTGAAAGATTAACAAACATACAAGTACATCCATAGACGCAAACTTTCGCATAATTTACAAAATTAGTATCATTCTTTTATTAGTTTTTCCAACTTATTCTTTTACATTTTTAGAGAACTAAAATTTACGGAATCCGAGAGCTTAGTTCCCACAAATTCCACAATATCCCCTCGCTTTACATGCATGGCTCCACTACTTTCAGTTACCTTCAGTAACTACAATGTTAACTGCTAATCAGAATCAGAGAATCAGAATCATTAAATTCGTAAACATAGGTAACAATTACAACAAGATCCTAAATAAAAATTAGGTAGTGCGCTATGTTTTGCCAATATATTCATTTTGAACAGCTGTCAATGTCATAATCATAATATAAACTTTGGAGTTAAAATTATAATAAACTAATCTCGTTATTGACTTAGGTTAGTATGTAGGACGTCTGATCGGTAACGCTGCTTGCATCATGTGTGATCACATACCAGTGATGGGATTATGGCCTAGCCTTGTAATACTATTTGACAGGCAATATATAATATTTGACAGGCCTGTTGGTCTAGTGGTTAGTGACCCTGACTGCTATGCCGGAGGTCGTGGGTTCGATTCCCACCCAGGACAAATGTTTGTGTGATGAGCACGATCATTTGTTCTGTGTCTGGGTGTAATTTATCTATAATATGTATGTATTTAGAAATATATAAGTATGTTTATCAGTTGTCTAGTACCCATAACACAAGCTCTGCTTAGCTTGGGACTAGATGGCGTTGTGTGATAGTTGTGGAATATTATTATATTATTATTAATACTCGTAGTGTCCCATTAATGTTTTTGAAGTAGTTTTATTTGTTCATTCCAGCCCTGGAGCTTCGTAATGCGTCCAAAACCAAAATGGGGACCGCGGGATTTTTCGATACGACAATTAAGAAAGCAATTTGATTCAAGATATGTAAGTAGATTATGGCTACACTCATGAATGCGTTTTAGGCCCGTTTTCTAGAACTTACATAAATATTACTGTCAGTTAATATGCCACGTCTCGCAGCTATTGGTGTATATGTCACCGTAAAATATTGTCAAACACGTTAGATTGTAATCTCTCTAACGAGGTTGTAACATCTCGAAATATTGTCAACTGAACATACTGCTTACAATATAACGCATTATTTTTCGGTAGATTGTAATCTATCGAACTGAAACCGTAATATTGTGAAATGCATGCGATGGAAGTCAACTCGCGCGGTGTGGAGGAGAGGGAGGGAAGGAGAGGTCACCCTTGCTCAATGGTACCACTCTCATGAAAAATTGTGTACCATTCCTGAGAAATACCGATTAATATAACCTAACCTCAAAAAACTTTATATTCCCCTGAAAAGCGTAGTCGACCTGTCACATAATTCATAGAAAAATTAAAGAAAGCTTTTCTGTGATTTCAAGCTTATTTTATTGATAGGAACACAGATAGCTTAGCTTTAGCTAATTATCAATTATACGTAAATAAGTTATAGAAAACAGCCGTTAATTGTAAACTGTTGCTGGATTATACCAAGATTCTAGATGTGTTTATAATTGGTTTACAAGAACTGTCTTTAAAACACTGTTTGTTTTTTGTTCCAGTATATTGATTCTGAAGTACCAAGACTTCTCAGTCGCTACTTATTATCAAAGAAAGAGACCAAAGTTTACAAAGTTGATGTTGGGTACGACTACCAGAAGAAAAGTACCACGGTCATCAAGGTAGTCGGCTTTGGCGAAGTTCCTGACGAGAAAAAAGAAAAGACATCGTGAATACTGTGATTTCCCTTGCATGAAGCACTAATTAGCCACCGTTTTCCATCACCGCGAGAACATGGTCACAAATCAATTGCAACTACATTAGTACGATTTCATTATGCGCCATGGTAGTCGTCGTATTTCAAAGAAAAAGTGGTTCCGAAGCGCAAGTTTTGATGGTTTTTGTCAAGTTTGCCGTGTGTTTTTGCCGTTCATTACTTAGAATTTAATCCTTATTAACGACACTATCGAATGGTGTAATAATTATACGTTTAAGACTTATCATTATTTTGTGTCTAAACGTAAGTTTAAGTAAGTACCTACCGTAAGTAAAAACCGAAAGTTATATCGTGGTACGAGTTCCAACCAACCATCTACAGACCTGCATGAAGGAGGACTTTTGGCCGAAGGGTGTCGTTTATCGACGTTTCCGAGGACGGTTACGCGACACCACGCAGCGAAACACGACGCCGTCAACTTTACGTGTATAGTTATAGTTTCATAAGGTTTAAATTATGTATTAGTATATTTGATATTGCTGTTATATGTTATTTTGTGTATTTTGTCTATGGGCCATAGTTGCCTGATAATAAAATGATTATTATTAATAAAATGATTATTATTATTATTATATTTTATTAAGGCTTAGAATTCAAACTGGCATGTTGTTATCTAAAAAGCATTACTAACTATAGTTTATATCGGATGTGACGGAGGCGCTTAATTTACGAGCATGGACTATAAAATCACGAACCGTCTTTGATCAGCGATCCGTACGAACATAAATTACTATAAATCTAAAAATTATCGATTGAATCTTTAAGCAATGTGAAATCTTTTCGCTTCGAAACTCCGTGAGTAATAAAATTTAAAACGATTTAATAATTTGGCACGATTTATGGTTTTTTTTTGAAGAATCTGGCAATGTTAAGAAACTTGGGCATAGTTAGTTTAAATTCCTCTTACCTACATAGATTTAAGTTGGCAACTGTTACGGTTTTCTGTTTGAGAAATATGCGCTGTAATGATACACTTTCGTCAATAGTCACCGTGTAAGTGACGCCAAATGACGTCAATTTCGATGCCTGCTTATTTTTTAACTCTGTTATCATTTTCGCTTGCCAATGAACCTATGAAAGTGACTGATCATCGTAATCAACTTTCTTCTGTCCTTATGCTTATTTATTTGTGGTTGGCGTAGCAAGTCTTCTCTACAGGGTGTAAACAACCCTGTAAGTAGAAAAGACGTGCTGCGCCGATCAACCTCATCACGAAGCCGTTAACCAAGCGTTCTGTACATCACACTTGGGCCCATGTTCACCGAAAAGACAACGGTCTGATTATCTAAAGACAGCTGTCACTGTGACATTTTCCCATACAAAAATGTGTTTTAACAGCTGTTTTTAGATAATCAGACCGTCATCTTTTTGGTGAACATGGACATAAGTAACTTTACTCAAAAATTATTGCTGGCTAACAATTTTTTTTTTGGTGTGAAAAGTCATGTTTCTAATATTGCAATGACGCGACGGAGAGAACAAGCGCCTTTCAACTTTTTACACCCTTTATATTTATACTCGTCATCTCACCCAACTTTCTCAAGAGTCCAATCATTATACTTAACATCCATAAAAGTCTTCGCATTAGTCCAACTTTTTTTATGTGCTTTTATTACCACTATTCCAAGTGGATGGTGCAGTTATGCACATATGCGAGTGACAAATGCAAAAAATAGTCCTTATAAAGAGCTGTCTCACAAAAAGAATATTGATTTATTGACAATTTCTGACCCAAAATCAAAATAAAATAAAGCATTTCAATCATCGCTCTCCACCTAATTCATATTTATACATACAGAATTTTCACAGGCGGATCACTCGGCGAACATAAATATTTAACAGAGCCCCCACTCCATCGTGTCAAATGCAAATAAATTCAATTCGGTTACTACAATCGCATTGGCACCAATGTTCATTAAATCCGTTTTGTTCATTGCAAATTAAATACTAAATTACTTTGGTGTTTGGGCAGTGTTGAATGGTATTGTGTCTGTTACTGTTGGGACAGATAAGGGTAAATTATATGCTTTTTAATTGGTATAGTTAAAGCAAATTATAACCGAATAGATACTATAGTAAGTGCCAGCTAAGATCGCAATATAGGTCATTGCCCTTTCCCTAATATCTCTTCGCACGAACCAAAAAAAAAATGTTGAAGATCACGGTAGATGACGATTCAAGGCTTGTTAACTAAACTTTATGAATGTAGGATTGCGATCTTGACTGGCACTTATCACTGTAAGCCTACAGAAAACATCTTCTTCTAAATCTCTAAATTCTAAACTCTCTACATTGCTATACCGTCGTTGTGAGTGCTAAGAAGAGTAACACCCAACCAGTTAGACTAAAAGCCGACTCTAACAAATGTGGGAAAAAAATACGCAAAATATCACTGCATGATGCAATCATCGCGTATCATTCCTGGGTGCACAAATAAACTGAAATATCTTTCACCTTGCACATAAATGGATATCAAAAACACAATAATTAGATACACAGCAACCTGTGAACGTTTACTGTTATTGTAAAACACATTTAGCAACTAATTGCCGACTGCCGGGTGAGATAAAGTAGATATTTTAGCTTTTAGAACGCGTTGAACGGCGCGCGGCGTCGGAACTTTGCTAGAGTGGAAATGTAGGAGTATTTACAAGTGCTCCTGTAAGCTATGCTAGCCTGGTTATTTTATTTATGGCCCCTAAGACGACCCACTGACCAAGTTTTCTTTACGCTTCACTCGATAGGGTAGTAAGAAACGTATGTGCGCGTTGTAGTTATTGTAAAATATCGTGACTTTTTCAAATCAAATCAAAATCATTTATTGCTTTAACCATAATGTGGTAGATGGTGGTAAATAAAATTATAGTTACAATTATGGACCCTGTCGGGCACAACAATTTTTAAAAAAAATAAATAGAGAGAGGAA
Source organism: Xestia ashworthii (assembly GCA_950022955.1). Classification (NCBI taxonomy): domain Eukaryota; kingdom Metazoa; phylum Arthropoda; class Insecta; order Lepidoptera; family Noctuidae; genus Xestia; species Xestia ashworthii. Next base: position 3,492,921 of record OX465549.1, read on the forward strand.
AAACGCCTTATAACTTATACTATTATATATTTATTTTCCATTTATCTAATAATCCTAATAGTCTCTAGTAATAATAATAATAGTCATTATCTATCATTTCTTATTTATATAATTATGTTTAGAATTGCTTATTTATTTACTATAGCTTTAAAAATTGTTAATTTTTAATAATTTATTATAGTCTGTTATTTATTGTGTGTAAAAATATTATAGTTTAATGTAATTTTGGTTATTTTATTTATTAAATGTCTGTTTTCCATAATTATAAATGATTACTGTATTAATCTGTTAAATATTCATTGACTGTATAATAGCTTTTTTTAATTAAGAATTTCTTTAATTTATTTAAAAATATACTAGTTTTATTTTGGGTCTTTATGTCTTCGGGTAGTTTATTGTATATTTTTATTGACATAGAATATGGACTGGCTGAGTGTGATTTAAGGCGGGAGGGGGGCAAATTTAATCTATTTTTGTGTCGCAACGAATAATTAGTTTGTATGTCTCCCCGTGAGTTGTAAGAATCTGGATATTTGCGGACGAGTTTACATAGCTTCAAAATACTTGACGGTAGGCAGCAATCTATTTAATTTTTTTTTTTGTTTAACTGTGTGTTAGTATTCCTGTCCGTGAGTTTCATTTGTCTCAGTATATTTCGATGTTTTTCACGGAGATGGAGATGCCCAATATCGCTCGTTTCATATTTCTCTGACTGACTTTCATACAGTGTATTTAGAAGTGGTAGCAAAAATAAAGTGTAAGTGGCGGGCCGTACATGTCGTTGACTGGATGGAAGATATTGGACGAAAATGCTGCCACGGACGGGACGGAGGAATGTGGGAAGACAAGTAACTAGGTGGCAGATGTTGTTTCAGATAGTGTAGATTTCTAATAAAACTTGTACTAGCTGCTAAGTTGTATAATTTTGTACAAAAACGTGAATACAGTACTTTCGAAAAGAGGTTAGATTTACATAGCAACGTTGGGTTGAGCTTTGCGTGTGGCCACACGAAGACGACTGTCGTTCAGTCCGCCGCGGTGAATCGCGCGCTGGCTTGCTATGGCGGGCGCGCATCGTAGTGTGTGTGCGTTGCCGGCAGCGGTTGATGTATGTGTGCGTGCGCATAGTGAGTTGGCTTGAACAGATGTTCTAATGAAAATGGCCAGATGAAACTGGATACCCACGATATAAAACTGCCAAAAGTTAAGAAATTTAAAAGAGACAGTATTGGGTGGCAAGGTTGAAGAAGAAGAAGAAGTTTATTCTTTTAAATCAAAGGATGGGATAGCATTCGAGCTTCAATTCTCGAATTTTTGATCGCCAGTCTGCCATTAGACGTTGGAAAATCCAACCGCTTAAAACCAAAATCTTATCTTGATTGTAGACCAAAAAACAAATACTATGGCACTTGGTCTTGGTAGTTAGTTTCTATTATTGAAAGAATTCTTGAGAACGGGCGAGTAGTTTTACAGATTACTTCGGATGTTCTGAAAACTTACTAACTTTCCCTTTTTTAAATATATTAGAGTAGACTCATATCTACTTATGAAGCCTGTTTACGAGGATTGAATCCCTTAGATGTGAAAGAAAGTTACAATCCTTTATTACCATATGTTACAAAAAAACCCACATCGATTATTCTCTAAAAGCGTATTTAAACGCCCGTACAATTGTCTATGGGCGTACACATCGCATTCAAAATGGCGTAACATCAACAGTAAAACCCTGATTTCGCAGTTAAAACGTTACTAAAGTAGCTGAAGGCAAGATTTGTGATGTTTTGTGAATCTCTGTAATTACCTTCGAAGTAATGGTACAGGGTAAAAGAATTACACTATTGGGATAAGCGAGAATTTATAGGTAAATGTTAGCAAAAACTCATTTTGCACTTAAATTAGTTTTTATTGTGTATCGCAAAGTTGCAGGCCAACCAGTTATTTGCATAAATTAATAAGTTGCATTGAGTTTCCATTTGTAGTGAAAAAAAAAAAATTAAAAGCCAAATGGTATTTTCATGGAACTGTAGTTATTACGACTCACGTGCCCTGGCCCGGCAGTCTCGACAGAGATAACGACAAAATCGTTAACTTTTGGTTGCTAATTACTAACGAATAAATTCGGTTGCAATATTGATGCTTGCAAATAATGAAAGTCTCTACATCCTAGACGCGTTTCTCGTAAGCATAAGTATTGCAACCGAATTTATTCGTTAGTAATCAGCGATCGAGAGTTAGCGATTTTGTCGTTATCTCTGTCGAGACTGCCAGCCCTGGTGAGATTTGGATAGATCATCATCTGCCTAGCCTTTTCAAAACTATGTTGAGGTCGGTTTCCAGTATACCGGATGCAGCTGAATACGAGTATTTTACATGGAGCGACCATAGAGCAACACGGAGTCCGGTCCGCCGGTGGCCTGTGTTGCTCTATGGGAGCGACTACCTATTTGACCTCCACAACCCAGTTAGTACTGGGTAATACGATGCCCCTTGGTGAGAGTTGTTGTCAAACTTTTTAGGCCACTGACTACCAGTAACAACTGTCAAAGGTCTACAAATGCACAGCCGGGACCAACTTTTTATCGTTTTTTCTGACGCACGAAGGAAACTTGGTTTGTATTGGATGGTCACCCGTCCACAGATCAACCTCGGCAAGCACGGCTTAACCTAAAGGATCGACCCGAGCAGCTGTTATTATTTAGCCACGAGCTCCTCAACAACTACACTTCGGATTGCTCCTGAAAAATATCTAGTATGTAGTTTGTCACTTAGTCTTAAAAATATCTAGTAGTTTGTCACTTAGTCTTAAAAATATCTGGTAGTTTGTCACTTAGTCTTAAAAATATCTAGTAGTTTGTCACTTAGTCTTAAAATATCTAGTAGTTTGTCACTTAGTCTTAAAAGTGGCTTCTCACTCTTCCAGTGTAAATGGAAAATGTTTTTTTCTCACATTTGTGTCACAGATTTGTGTTATTTTTGTATTTATTGTGGCTTTCTTGCTGTAATTACGTAATTCCTGGTCACAACCGCGTCTCTTATTCTAAGGAAATATGTGGTTCAAGTGACAGGAATTAAGAGGGCAGTTTTCTTTTTTTCGTATCGATGTGTTCCTTCTAATTACACGGTATGAGGCCAGTAGGCCACGTTTATTGCAGCAGTAGAGGCGCTATACAGGTCATTAACAGTGCAGGTAACCGGACAGTTAGTTTATGGACAGTAAGTTTACGGGCAGTAAGTGTAAGAGGGCCGTAAGTGATCATAATGCTAGATAATACTAGCCACTCGGTTCGATCTTAAGGTTAAGCCGTGCTTGCCTAGGTTGGTCCGTGTATGGGTGACCACCCATTACCGAGTTTCCTTCGTTGGTCCCAGCTGTCAATTGTAGATATTTTACAGTGGTTACAGCACGCGTCATGACAAGAAAAATGGGATGATGATTATTCAACGAGTCCTCATTTTACTATCTCCCATCTAAGATAGTTGACTGAATAATTCCATTTTCTATCTCCTTCTATTTTAAAACATATCCCCACAGAGACTCCGAGGTCTCTCCTGTATCGTGGGTGCGTTTAACAAACATTTAAACTCGTATACACAAACAACCAAACCCGGAGCCACTAACTTATAGACCATATAAATATAAGTTCCATGTGCACTACTACACCAACCGTGCTGTCCTCCACTATCGTTGTTACCATTTTGACTTGAGTAGGTTGGTTGTAACGTAAGTTGGTTTTTAGTCGCTTGTCACTTATGCCTTATACCAAGAAGGCGGCGATCGTTATCTTTTCACTAAATTAGAGGCGGGCACGAGCAGAAAGGGTTTCAGTTTATCTCAGCCTTTAATGTGAACAGATGCGGGTACATAGTATTGTTTACTTACTAGCTATATTGTTCTTATTCTTGATCTATTGGGAGTTTCATATTGATGACCTATTGAGCGCATAGTGTCAGACCATTTAGAGTCTTATCACACTAGCGAGTTGCGATCGAGTGTAAAGCGGGGCGAGAGCGCTGCGAGCTCGCCGCGAGTAGGCAATGCGTGCGCGCCGAACACGTCGCAAAGAAAAATAAAATGAATGATTGTACAAAACGCTGATCGCACACCGCGAACTCGCTGCCCACCGACGTCTTCGCCGCGCACACGTTGCGAACTCGTGGCGAGCTCACTGCGCACTTGCTCCGCTTTACACTCGATCGCAACTCGCTAGTGTGGTAAGGTCTTTAATTGTATATTTCAAGATCAATGTCAATAAACTTAGTTCATCGCAGTTCATTGCAGGCTGCACTCAGGCTACCAAGCCGCACCAAATCACCTTGACATTCCTTATCCAGTCTGATTCAGGCATTGTCAGTCCATCTACGCATGTCGTCTAGCTTAACATAGAAACGTAATGCTAGACGATACGTGGCCACCACATCTGTGTCAGGATTCGATTCCAAGACTAAATGGCATTAATCAAACGTTTTTTGCCGGTGTTTGATTTGCACTGCTTCAAGTCTTTAAAATAAAATTAACAGTCTAACCTACCGCTGGTACAAAATTAGGAACACAAATGGAATAAAAGAAAAATACTTGAAAGCCACGAATTACACCGGTAAAAAAGTCGCCAAGACATTCTGTCAATAGATTGAGAAGTATAAACAAAAAAAAACATTTCCGCTTTCCAACAAAGCCCTCGTTTTAAACAGAATCCAATCATCACCCAACTGCCCGCAATCACAACAAGAGTCTTAAAATATTTACTTTCAGGGACGAGACGGAAAATTAAAAATCATATTTACGATTGTACTTTTAACTCTTGAAAACAAACGTATAAGAAGATGAATTATTTAGCTCATTCCCGCTCCTCAGGCTGAGCAAGTTGTCATATAAATTTTCTGGAGCGTTACCATTATTTACTACAATTTACAGCCGGCTTGAAGTTTTTGCTTCTGACTTTTGAATTCTGCGAGTGTACGCTTTGAATTTGTCTGGAGTTAGCTTGTTTATATTTTTCAGTTGATCGTGAAGAGTTTTGCACTATGGGATTTTTAAGTGGGGTTGTGCTGCTTGATTTAATTATGTGCCATGGTTCAAGATGTTGTGATTTCTGTCACTCAGTGACCTTATTGTATTCCGGTTTGAAATGTTTTGGTGTAGAAATAATTAAGGTCATGAGTCATTTCAGTTTATATAAGTCACTGGGTTAGTGTTCTATATAGAATATGTCATCATCCACCACCTATTCTGCTATGTGCAACTATTTTAAGCCGAAATTAAATATATCGCCTTTAGAAACTAAGAATGAACGAGTACCTTAAAGTAACCATCTTGTAAGAAAGTCCTTGGTACCTCCATACCATTAATAAAGTTGTATTCCCCAATCTCCCTTTCCTTACTTACAACAAACATGGTGTCCATACAATATGTGTTCCCGGACGAAAACAATTACTTAAACCTAGACCCAGCTACGTAACAATACTAGCACAAAGAAACAATATGTCCGTCCCGTTCCCGTAATCTCGGGAACCCTATTCCGATTAGGTTTCATAAAAACAAAGGTTCAATAAGGCTGACCGTTGCGTATTATAGGTAATAAAATGAGAATTGTTTGTTTTTTAGGTTGTTGCCTTGACCCGATACAAATATAACTAAAGGAAAACTACTTTATACTGAGCTTTTTAAAATACAACCACAGTACACACTTATATCCGCGGTACAACAACATTGTTTTGCTGGCCTGAGCCAGTAGTGTCCACCGCCGCGTTTGTCTGTCTGTCTGAACGTGACAAACTCAAAAACTATCCAACGGATTTTCATACTGATTGCACCAATGGAGGGAGTGGTTCAAGAGAAACGTTTAAATGTTTGATTTATCACGGTTTTGTGTAAGTTGCCAGAAATAATATGATGAAAACTGTTGTTGAAGATGTACAGTTACGCGAAAATAATGAATGAATGAATGTATTGTTGCTCGTACAAAATTAAACTCAGACATTAATTTAAAAAAAACAGTCCATCAATAAAATAGGTCCGTGCTAAGCTACGCCTTAACACCTTTTTTTTTTTTTTTTAGGATGGGAAATCATCAAAATAATGACTTCTCCCACTCTGGGCGGAGCGGGAGGGAGTGTCAGACTCTTACTGACTAAAACCCATCCATGTTCCTGCCTCGCCCTTTATGTTACGCCTTAAGACGCCTGCGGAGCATGCGTATTTCATACAAACGTAATACCAAAATAATTTGTAAATGAAACATATTCCTAAGGTAGTGTGTGTTTATTTCGATTGAATTACAGAATATCTAGGTTTCCAAATATATATTTTGATTAGACACTGATTTTAACAAGAGTTATAAGAAAAATAAGTTTTCTATAGAAATTTTAAATTCCCCATATCTCGTCTTTGTATCATTGTCCTCTCAAAAAATACATTTGGGAACATAGATATTCTGTAATCCAATCGAAATAAATACACACTACCTTAAGAATATGTTTGATTTTCATATTATTTTGGTATTACGTTTGTATGAAAAACGCATGCTCCGCCGGCCCCACACCACACACACCACCACCAACACCTTGTATTGAGATCAACTTTTTCCTTAACATGCCATCAAAAAAAACTAGGTGTACCGACGCGACAACGGCGCCGGTCCAAAAACTTAATACAATTTACGATGGACTTTATCAATGGCTTTAAAATTTAAATACCCACTACTTTAAATACTCACCTTGTCTACTTTCCACCTCCCTAAAACGAAACTTATGCAAAATAGTGGTTTAAATACTTTGCTATTGTTTTGGAAAAAGGCAACTGTGAAACAGGACTAGGACATTAACATTTTCAACTAAAATCTCTAGAGCTTAGATTTCCCTCGTAACTGCGCTAAATCTAGATTAGAATAACTATTATCTGAATTTCTAAATGAATGCTATTTCTGCCCAGACTCTAATGGTTCTGTAATGTTTGTGCGAGAGGAATATCATTTTCCTAACTGCAAATTGAAATATTTTGGAGTTCTGTGTGCAATTTAAGGGAGTTTGTGTAAAATTATCTTTTGTACAGACAGAAATTCTTTGTTTGGCAGAATGGAGACTTGGGGCGAATTACCATGTTAAATAGATTTACGTACAATTTCAATTTAAATCGATAGTTGTTAATATCGTCGTGGGTCAAGCTTGTTGACTCACCTTTTTGTCAATGTTCCACATCTGACTGCGAATATGAACAATCAGCACATCACATTTTATGGGAGTGCCATCTTTGGCAAAATGAACACTATATTATGTTGGATAGTGTACAGGTTACATCCGGAGTTATTTGCTATACGGACCTCGTAGAAACTAGAACTAATTTCCGTGCGTTCAAGCGTTTTTGCCATACCTATTTTTGGAATCAAATATAAAAGCTCACAACCTAGGACCCATTAATGTTAATATTTATTTTATCCGTGGTGCTAGGCAACTGGGCCTATCCCAGTTGCAAACATCCCTTTGTGCCTATTGGCCTTGTTTCGTTCCGTCTCCTGCTGATATGGAGGGAAGTGGCAATTACGGTTTTTTCCTACTCCTCCGCTATACTTTCTGATTAATTTAATTGCGGGATCCAAGACAGTTAAATTCATTCTCTGGGACTTCGTCGAGCTTCATTGTGTCGGCGCTTCTCTGGTGGTCGCCACTGTTGATTCTGGCTTTCAGGAGTTGCAGTGGTTTGGGAATAGTGTGGCGGGCTTGTCCCAACAAAAAAAATATCGTCGTAGGTCTAGTGATCGTAAGCGTGACTGCCGAGCATGACGCATGACGCCTGGTTTCAATTCCCAAGTCGGGCGAATTGATATCGGGTTTTTCCATCAGGAATTTCTCAGTAGCAGGCACGGAGTCGGGATTTGTGCCTGGTTGATGACAATAGGCTCGCCCTAACTTAAAGATAACTGGTAGAATGTGTGTACTATAACGTACACCTCTGCCAAACCTCTTCCGGGCTTACAGGCCTGAAATTAAGCTATGTTTAGCTATCTTTTTGCTGACTAATACTTGTCTCTCAAATTAAAAACCACGTTGTGTAAAGTGGAATAAGGATTTTTGGTTTCATAAATAAGTTTAACAGTCTCATTCATAAATTATTTATTACAGAGTCGAACATGAGTTGAAAAAAAATAACATAAATATTCATAGACGTCTTTGTGTAAGAAAATATTATTTTTTAGCTACGAGTTTTTTTTTTAACTAGATTTAAAATCACATTTACATAAATGATATACAATTATAAATTAAAATAAACTAAACTAACTAAATATAACAAATAAAAATAAAGTTACTGAAACTTGATGGCAATAATAAAGCTAAAAGTACGTATGCTGTACTAATTTTTAGCTGCAAACAAGTCCTTCAGTTTTTCAGGGTTCCGTCGTTAAAATAATGATGCATATAATGCGGATTTTTACGCCACAAACCGCCCATGAGATTTCTGTACGAGTTGCCAATATGGAACTGAAACTATGGAACCATTAGTTAAAATCTGAAGGGCTTTAGCTCACCAAAACTAACTTTAAATAAATTATCATCATTATCCTCCTTCCAGCCTTACCTTTTCCCAACAACGCTAGGGTTGGCTTTGAATTTAACTGGATGCAGCTGAATACCAGCAAAAACTGATAGGCAATAGAAGTAATGCCGAAAACACACTTACGTGGCGTGGTGTGGCGTGGTGTGGCGCGAGACATATTTGTATGTCGTGTCGTGTCGTGGCGCGTTCCAGTCTGGCATTTCACTGAATGCTCACCACCGATTGGTCAGAGCGGTGGTGGGGTTATGGCGCGACACGCCACACCACGTAAGTGTGTTTCCGGCTTAAGGCCTGAATTCCTGCCACACTGACGTCGGCTGCATACGGTCGATCGCGTACATCAGCAAGAAAAAACAGTAACAACATACGCGCTGACGTCGCAGTTTGGTGGATCACAATGCATACTCGTACGTGCGACCGACGCACGCGACTGACGTCAGCGCAGGAGGAATGCAAGCCTCAGACACACAATGCGCCGACCCCGAGTGATTTGGGACTAGTACAAGGAGATAATGATGATAAAAATAGAAATGTTTTTTAAAAATAATTTAGAAGAATACAAAAAACAAATGTTTCAAAACAGTTCCTTAAGTGAGAGCTATCAGTTGACTCAGAAAACATTCGTAGAAGACGAATGGGCCCCTAAAAGTAGAAACACCAGCTTTCTTTACACGTTCTGTTCTGAGGGTGTTTGTGTAGTTCCGGGCTAAGATCTGTAATACCACCACGAAACAGTTCTGCATTCACCAATCTTCGTCAAATTGTAAAATAGACATACTAAATAAATAAATTAATAAATACTACTAGGTAGTATTAATTAGCAGGTGAAGTAATTAGGTACTAAATAAAACCTGCCTGGCTTATTCGTCAACTAGCGAGTGTAAAATTGTGAGTGCACGTGAGTTGGCACCTTCCGATTTAACCTATTTTTTATGTCGTCACTCCCTCGACTTTAAAAATCTGACGTTAAATACGTCAGATGTGAAGCCGGCTACAAAAACTTCTTATAAAATATGTACAATAATAAAATTATGTACCCACTGTCTATTAATAAGGGTTTTGGTTTCCGCACTTAATCTCTATAGTGGACCATTGTGCGTGATATATACCCACTTCAAATGTATGAGATAATTTTATACTTGACTTTAAAACAAAAATATTGATTGAGAAACTTAACATCAAATCATCATCCGCAGTTGATCGCAGCCGTGAGCTCCTTCCCGAGTGGTTCTGCCGGCGGCCTCGACGGCCTGACTCCACAACATTTGAAAGATTTGTTGAGTTCAGGCGCCGGGGAAGCTGGTGAGTCGCTCTTGAAGGAGCTTGCAGTTCTGATCAACTTAATGCTCTCCGGCGGCGTGAACGATGCCGTCGTCGATGTCTTGTATGGGGCTAACCTATGCGCCTTGCGCAAGAAGGACGGCGGCATTCGTCCAATTGCCGTCGGTTGCACCTACAGGCGTATGGCTGCCAAAATATGTTGCAAGTTATACAGTGAGACGCTTGCAACTAAGTTCCAGCCCCTTCAACTTGGTTTTGGTTCCAGAGGGGGCTGTGAGGCAGCCGTACATGCCTTATCATCTTTTCTAGACTCAAAAAAAGGTGAGGTCATCCTCAAGGTTGACGTCAAAAATGCATTCAACTCCGTGAATAGGGACACTTTGTTGGCTGAAGTCAAAAAAGAATTACCCGAAATTTATGGTTTTTTGTGGCAATGTTATAGACACCCTTCAAAATTACTCTACAAGGACAACGTTTTGGAATCTGCAGTTGGTTGCCAACAAGGTGACCCTCTCGGGCCTGTCATTTTCAGTTTGGCTATTCATCCCATAATTCAACAACTAAATTCAAAATTTAATGTGTGGTATTTAGATGATGGAACGCTAGGAGGTGATGTTGACACTGTTTTGGCTGACCTACAACTCCTCAAACATCAGTTTAAATCCATTGGCCTGGACCTTAACCCCTCAAAGTGTGAAATTTACCTCTCTGACGTTACCGACAGACAATCGACTATAGATAAATTTAATGCAATCGCTCCTCAAATCAAAATTTTAGAAAAAAGTTCCCTGCACCTCCTAGGTTCCCCTATTTTAGAAGAAAGTTTTTCATCTTTCATCGATGACAAAATTATACATTTCAATGATATTTCGGATAGACTCTCCAAAATAAATTTACATGCGGCATTCACCATTATCAGATATTGCTGTTTTGGTCCAAATTTTATGTATTTTCTCCGTTGTTCTCCTCTTTGGAAGAAACCACAACTTTTGGACAAAATTGATCAAATAATTCGCAACACATTAACATCCATTCTTAATGTGGCCCTGGACGACCGAGCGTGGCTACAAGCCACCCTACCAATTCGTTTTGGTGGCCTCGGCGTCCGCAAAATTTCTAGTATAAGCTTACCGGCGTTCCTGTCTTCTGTCCACAGCACTGAAAAGCTAACCAGGAAAATTTTAAGCCTTTCCCTGGTTGACTCGGAAGTGCCGTGCTTGACCGATGCAGAGGACGCCTGGAAATTGACTTGCCCGGACACGGATCGGCCCGAGAACCCGTTTTCCCAGAGACAGTGGGATGAGCCGCTCTGCAGGTTGGTACGGAATAAACTTATTAATACGTCTACCAATACTGCTGAGCGTGCCCGCCTGCTGGCTGTGGGTGAGTGGGAGTCGGGTCTCTGGCTTCAGGCACTACCGTCACCTAATATAGGGACTTTGTTAGGTGACACGACCTTCCGGCTCGCTACATGTTTGCGTTTGGGCGCTCCTTGTGGGGCTCCACATCGCTGTCAATGTGGTGAAGTAGTCGACTGCCTCGGACACCATGGCCTTTCTTGCATTAAGAGTGCAGGTCGGATAGCGCGGCACGCCAGCATTAATGATCTCATCCGTCGTGCTCTTGCCACCGCCGGGGTGCCAGCTGTATTAGAACCTACTGGCTTGGCACGCGTCGATGGCAAGAGACCAGATGGTATGACCATAATGCCATGGAAGTTGGGTAGGCCTTTGGTGTGGGATGCAACTTGCGTCGACACCCTTGCGCCATCCCATCTTCCTAGCACGGTTTGCTGCGCTGGGGCGGCTGCTGCAGGTGCTGAAAACCTCAAACGGCGCAAATACAATAATTTAATTGGTAATTATGTGTTTGAGCCGTTTGGGGTTGAAACACTAGGGCCATGGGGTCCGAGTGCCCACCTGGTATTTCGGGAAATCGCCAAACGGTTGGTCGACTCTTCACGTGACCAGAGGGCGGGCCTATTTTTTGGCCAAAGAATCAGCATTGCCATCCAACGTGGCAATGCTGCCAGCCTTCTGGGCACTTTTCCTGTTGGCAGCAATGTGGACGAATTTTTCGATGCCCTGTAACCCCTTTTTGATACTTGTACATATTTTTATTTCTATTATAGTGTTAGTGTGTATATATTGTAAGTAAATATTTTGATATCCATCCATCATCAGCACAATGTTTTGAGTGCGTTACATCAAATAAACAAACTAAACCCGACCCGACCCGACAGGGTCTGTTTATTTTTTATTCTTAATGGCCGATTTTGAATTATGCGTTTTGACTTTATAATAGGAGGAGGTAATTTGTTTTCAGCGTTGAGGACGAGGTTTCGGTTCATGACTGCAACAGAAGTGTTTCCAAAATAAGAATTAATGGTGATAGTAATTAATGGACATTTGTTTCCGTATTTATTTCTAATAAGTATGTATTTACGAACAATAGGTGGTGACCTGGAGTGTCCACGACGCAAGCTTCGTTGCTTGGTATGACACTAGATGGTGCTGTGTGTTATGTCCAGCGATATTTATTTATTTAAAATCGCTTGCTCACGGCTAGCCACAGCCGGTGTTGTAAAGAAGCGTGTAGCTTGAGCGCTTAAGGGGCCGGCGGAGGATGCGTTTTTCATATAAACGTAATACCAAAATAATATGAAAAGCAAACATATTCTTAAGGTAGTGTGTATAAATTTCGATTGTATTATAGAATATCTATGTTCCCAAACAAATATTTTAAAAGGACAATGATATAAAGACGAGATATGAGGAATTTCAAATTTCTATAGAAAATTTATTTTTCTCATAACTCTTGTTTAAATCGGTGTACATTCAAAATATGTGTTTGGGAACCTATATATTCTGTAAACCAATCAAAATAAATACACACTACCTTAAGAATATGTTTGATTTACAAATTATTTTGGTCTTACGTTTGTGGGAAATTCGCATGCTCCGCAGGCCTCTTACGAGGATACGCTATGCAAAAAAGCGGCGCGGGTGAACTTTTCCATATATTTTTTTTTGGTATTGATATATTTTCCTCCGACAGGCGGTCTTGTGAGTGGCGATTTAAATTTGTCTACGGGGTGAACATGGCCAGAGATTGCACAAAATATAGAGGTTTTGGAGGAGAAAAGAGAAGCCTTTGCCCAACATAAAGACACACAACAGGCTAGCAAAAGAAAAAGCTTTCGGGAAAAAACTCGAAACATATAAACTCATGGTTGGGATGGATGTAAATTATAATTTTAGTCAAAAATTTTGGCAAAAATCGTTGGCTTTTCGTTTTATAGCCCGATTGCCATTGGTCAAGGACACTAGCGAGTAATAAGTTCAGTGGAGACTGGCGACCACCTAAACAAAGACTCGGTATTGTCCGATTGGTTTACATTACTGTCCTAATTCAACTGCATTACAACAACAATTTGGAGACTGTATTCTTGATATGTTGGCCCAAATGACATGATAATCGGTGGGGCCATGGGAAATGATAGGTTCTGTACTTATCTCATCATCTTCATCATCAGCCTATTAATCTTCCCACTGCTGGGACTCGGGCCTTCACTCTATGAGAGAGAATGGGCTATGATCCTGTACTTATCTAGCAGAAACTGATTTAATTATGTGATCACAAAAATCACAAAAAAAATTGTGTACTTACGAGGTTTACAGCACTCCATTCCATATTGTTGCTGCTTTGGACACAAGCCTTTCTCTGATATTCTGGTTCCGGGAGGACAAGCAAATCTTCTAGCGCAAGTGCCGCCAGAGCGCAAACATTGCAGTTCAAAGAATGGAGCCTTTCCATCTGAAAAAGAAAACAAACTCTTAGGGTAAATGGTCTGCTAAATAATTGGTGGAGAGGTGACTGGTAACTGCTGAATCGAGTTGAGTGGTGAAAGGTATGTGTGACGGTCTCGTTCAAGTCCTCAAGTGATTCGGATTGCGTCAAATTAACTTGTTTTCTTCCCGTGAGTACCGTTGCTCTGAAAGTCGCGTCATGGTGACGATTCTTTCGCCCGTGAAGACGGTGTATCAGTCCAAAAGTTGGGTGGATACAGACAGTGGTAGATAGCAACCAATATTGTAACATCTATTTTGTACCATATTCTAACAAATAAACATTTTTGATTTGATTTTTTGATTTGATTGAAAGTTGCAGATGGCATGAGGGAGATAACATAATTGTGAATGAAGAGTACCCATTCGCACGTGCGGCCGCGCGACCTTGATGCGCCGAACAATGTGACTTTCGCGAATTGCTCGCGATTCGCGAGTATCATAATTTGACACCTTAAATAAAAACACTTGACGATCGCAAACAACGAGAGTTAACGCAAAATTTACAGTGGTTAGCTGAATAGTTAAGGAATCTATTTACCCAAAAATCAAGATATTTAAAAAAAAAAAAAATTTGAAACTATTTATTTCACATGCAATCCTTAATTATAATACATCCGCAATAACGCTCAATCTTTCTATTGTAAGATTATGTGCGCTATTGTTTATATAAGTTACTCGCTCACAGGTATTTGTCTAGTACGAGTAGTGGGCCCACACGTATGCCCCTCCCCCGTTTTATATCTTTCAGCGGTGAAGTATAATCTCAAGATGTTTTTTATCTGTCGAGGCTTTTTATTTTCCAAATTTTTGGCTATTTCCTTAGGCAATTTATTTAGTATGTTTGGAAGGGCATATGTCCAGACCCTTTTACCGCATTCATTATTTACCCTAGGCAGTTTATACAAAGGCAAGTACGACAGGTTACGAACAAAATTAGGTCTACTTATTTTCTGTAACTTACTCATATATAATTATCATTTTAATTTGGGTTTGGCAGAAGAGGATGATGAAGAGAAACATGTCGGAGCGACTTTAAATTATAGAGGACAAGGCAATGAAAACAATCTGTGTCAATATAAGACTAATATCCCCCATAAAATACAAAGCATTACCAGTTCCATATAAATCACCATTAGGAAGCGCACTGCACCAAATAATGTAATTTACGAACAAAGTCACATAAAAAATCTTAAAGAACATTTTACAATAGGTACCTCCGACCTCTTGAATCATAGTGTGATAGGTGAATGATAAAAGAAATGATAATATTATATCTTGATGATCTACACCATTGTTCGAGTTGTCGTGAGAAATCCTCTTGAAAGGGTTAGTAGGCTAGATGTATAATTATGATGTACATGATGTTTTATTTGATTTTGTTGTAGTTAAATTTAAGCAGGTACTATGAGTAAATTTTATTGTGATGGCTGCAAGAAAAGAATGGAATAAACAAAATGTGTTTCACTGACCCCAAGTAACGTTGGTTAAGATGATGATGATGTTTGCTTTTTTTTTTCATAGTTTAGCAGAAATGATACTAGATAATACGTCAGACTACGGTCAGTGGCTCTTAAATAGACAAATGGCTAGAAGTAGTAATGATCGTTAGATAGTAGAAGGAACGTTTTCTAACCAACAGCTAGATGAACTGGAACCTAAACTGTCTGTCTCTGTCTTGTCTGTCTTGTCCAACTCATCATCCATTGCAGGCCTCTATCCTTATTCATTTACAGTCGCTACAGCATGTCTTCTTCCAATATGTTGCCGTTCTTGTCTATAGCAGGGTTCCCAAACTTATTTTGTCTACTGCCCATTTTGAGAAAAAAAATATTTTTAGCGCCCCCATTTTTTCACCTACTTAAAAACTATTGTAGCTTCAGGTGAAACTAATTATTTTTAGCTATATTAGCTAAGATTAAGCATTCACTCTAAACGAGACTTTTACTATAACCCGCAAGAGTTAACTTGAGCTCAGTAGGTAGTAGTACAACGGCGCTCAGCCCGGCTAGCATGGGCAGGGGATAAAATTTTATCCACCGGTTATTTCCACTGACAAGGGACAAAATTCAAACAAAAGTGGAAATAACCGGTGGATAAAATTTTTATCCCCTGCCCATGCTAGCCGGGCAGGTGTGAAGTTAACTACGAGTATTTGCTGTGCCCTGACAGTTTCTACAACAGCTCTAAGCTCTAAGCCTTTTTTGTTAACACCATGTTTTACCTTGTGGAACGCAAATAAATGAATATGAATAACTCTTACGGACTACAGGTGTAGTGTATGAGAATGATTAATGATGAAATGCAACTATATGGTATTCAGACAGAGTAAAGTATATAATAATATGAAACTAATATTAATATTAGTTTATGTTCACAAGTTGTAGTCGAGAGTCGAGAGCTCAGTCGGTGTCTAAGAGTCCTCCTAGATGAAATTACAAGACGCCCCCTAAGCCTCTACAAAACGCCCTCTTTTTTTTTCCGGGACTCTTACTGCCCCTCTTTATGCCTGCAGCGCCCACAAGGGGGCGTTATCGTTCACTTTGGTTAACGCTGGTCTGTAGCATTGAGTTTTTTTATTATTTGTAGTCACTTTACCAGTACAGACTGCCGAAATTACGGGTAATAGAGAAGTATGGAATTTGAATTAGGTGGGCAGGAGAATGACTACTTTACATTATTTGTAATGTGTACTTTATATTACAGTTTTTGCTAGTAATTTTTTCTTGTGAAATATTGACGAAGCGTTTCATTTGAGCACCGAATAAAACTGACAAGCTCACTGATTAAAGGAAATGACAGTTTTGTTTTTACCCCACTAAAGCAAAGCTAATGTTTCTCCGTAAATTATGGCCCGGGTTACATAGGCTACATACTCGTATCAATCAACTTCATCTTCAAAAGGAGGAGTTGATTTTACTTTGTAAACCCCAAATTTACTTAGAGCGTGTTTTTTTCGTGTTTTAAGTGGTAGTATTCCACACGAATTCAAGTCATTGTGCTGTTGTTTAGCAGTATGGATGTTCCAATTCAATTAATTAAGTAATGTAAGATTTTTAGTTCAAGCTTTTTCCTTTTTTTCGAAGCATGTTAAATTTCTTCATGCTGTTGTGTTCAGTTTCATACTGATACGTCCTCTAGATTTATTATTTATGAATAGTACCTATTCAACACTAACCTATCTTGACACAGAAAAATCCTATTTTGTTTTACTACTTAAATCTTCTCACAGCCTCATCCGTCCATAGTCTATTAGAATAAACATAAGAGATTATTTATAATCGATTTTCAGTAATATTTTGGTCGTGATGGCGAGTGGTTGTGTTCTACTATGATATTATTGGTGTTTTGTTTGATTTTCTTTGTGCCTGGCTTATTGACTGAGGTATGGGATAAAATGAACAAACGTGGCGACTCTGGTGGTGATGGTAAATAATTTATCGTATAAAGTGCTAGTAACAAGGCTCATTTGGCGCTTCATTGATTTTATAGTTTTTTCATTATTGAAATGAAAGCTGTCTGGTAATAAGCCACTTTCACTACTTTCCACCCACATTTGGTATCCTGATAAAACGTGGTCTGTTTAAGGTCAAACCGCAACAAAAGTAAGTGCAGTTTTCAAAGTCATTTAATTGTTTTTTTCAGGTGGAATGGCTCCATTTTTTGAGCTGCCATGCATGCGTGTCGGTGGGATCTGTGCAAAGCCAAGTCATTGTCCTCGTGGATTTAATGCGATGCAACTGCGTTTGTGCCCAGAACAGGCGCAGTTTGGCATGGAATGCTGTAGACCACGTAAGTTTTAATTAATACTAGCCGATGCCCGCGGCTTTGCCCGCGTAAAATAATGTACAAAAACCTTCCTCTTGAATCACTCTATCTATTAAAAAAACGCGCATCAAAATCCGAGTTGTTACACATACTAGTAGAATAATTTATATGGGAGCTACATCTGCCAACAAACTGCTTTACAGTTTGGCAGAAGTAACATTTTTTTTGTAATATCAACGAATAAACGCTTTTTAATTTTTTTTTTAATTTTCTTTTTTTTTCATCCGTTGCGTAGTTTTAAAGATCTAAGCATACATCGGGACAGACAGACGCGTCGGGAGACTTTGTTTTATAATATGTAGTGAGAGTGATAAAATCTATGTTAGAATATTTTTAATTATGACGAGGGGTTTGGTTAGAAATAACAGCCACTCGGGTCGATTTTAAGGTTAAGCCTGTGGATATGTGACCGCCCATTACATACCGAGTTTCCTTCGTGCCTCAAAAAGCACGTAAAGCCGTTGGTCTCGGCTGTCAATTGTAGATCTTTGGCAGTCGTTACAGGTCAGGTCAGGTTACAGTCACTGGCCCAAAAGTCTGACTACCTTACCAAGGGAAATAGGTAGGTTGCAGACTAGCTAGGTTGTGGAGGTCAGAAAGGCAGTCGCTATATGTAAAGTACTGGTATTCAACTGCATCCGGTTAGACTGAAAGCCGGCCCCAACATAGTTGGGAGAAGGCCAAAGAAGACCAAATTATAATGTTAGTGATGTGTCAGTTTTACGACAGTTTATCATCAGACGAATGGACAACGTCCTCTTTTTACGATTAATTTGATTTGAATTGATTTGAGTCATGGATGTTTATATGTATAATAAGTATGTATTTACAAACAAAAAGTACATATGTAGTATATCAACTATATAGTGTCCACGACACAAGCTTTGCTTAGTGTGGCACTAGGTAGCGCTGTGTGTTAACGTCCAGCGATATTTAATTAATGCATGTATATACAGCGCCCTCCAAACGTTAGTTGAATTTATTAAGTTCAGATGTGATGTCGCATTGAAATATAAGGCGGATAATAAAAAAACATGTTGTCAATGAAAATGTCAGGAAACTCCATAAGGCCTTAATTCCTGCTACGCTGATGTCAGTCGCGTACGTCGGTCACGCGTACGAGCATACATCGAGTATGGTGCTATATATAGCACCATACTGCGGCGCACGACGCTAGCGTCAGTGGCGCGTATGTTGCTACATATTTCTCGCTGTCGTACGCACGTCAGCATAGCAGGAATTCAGGCCTTAGAATACTTGGATTATTCAGTATAAACTTAGTTGGGTAAAATAACAGCTCATCATCTCTCTGCCCTTGTACCATGTTATGGGGTCAGAACACATTTTTTTCTTCCATTCTCCTCCATCAACTATATCGCTATCATTTACTCCTCAAGATTAAAAAAATATAAAAAATATAATTCAAAAAATTGGCGAAAAAAAAAAGTTAGTATAATTTCAATAAATTTTTAAAGCGCACTGACCAAGCACTAATTTGTGTTTTTTTTTCGCAAAGCTGTCCGGAAGAAGCCTAAAGAAACCCCGTGGGACTTACATTGGATAACAATGACAACAAAATTCAGCTACTGATGCATAGGTACTTATAAAGTCTACATTTGAACCTATAGTTAAAACAATATAAAGGGTGTAAATAACCTCTTAACGAAGCCCAAAGGCACTTGTTCTTCCCGTCATTGCGATCATTTTTTTGTTCTACACCATACCTTTCTCGCCTTCTAGTTACTGAGATATTGGGGGTAATTTTTTTTAATATTAGTTTTTGATATAAGATTTTTTCTTTAAACAACTCTACGACCCTCATATACTAATCAATCCATCCATCACAATGTTTTATGTGCTACATTGAGTTCTACCACAAAACATATTTTTTCACCCCCAAAATAAACAGTCGTTTCCCAGTACCTAAACATTTTTGCATTTTTTATTAATTTGATGAACAGAATTCTGTCTAGGATGTAAGTTAATACTTGTAAAGGCACGATGGGATTGACATCGTCGCAATTGTGAACAAAAATCCCTTAAATAAAGAAGATTTAAAAAAAAAAAAAACAGAATTCTTAGTTGACGGCTTCGTGACGAGGTTTTTACACCCTGTATTTGTTATAAATGTACGAATTATGTTTCAGTCAAACCGAGAGGAACGAGCTGGACAGCATCTGCACATCATCGGTCAAAATCATATGTCCGCAGTCAGTCCGGAATCCGGTGGCAGCATCTGCACATCATCAGTCAAAATCCTATGTCCGCAGTCAGTCCGGAATCCGGTGACAGCATCTGCACATCATCAGTCAAAATCCTATGTCCGCAGTCAGTCCGGAATCTGGTGACAGCATATGCACATCATCAGTCAAAATCCTATGTCCGCAGTCAGTCCGGAATCCGGTGTCAGCATCTGCACATCATCAGTCAAAATCCTATATCCGCAGTCAGTCCGGAATCCGGTGACAGCATATGCACATCATCAGTCAAAATCCTATGTCCGCAGTCAGTCCGGAATCCGGTGTCAGCATCTGCACATCATCAGTCAAAATCATATGTCCGCAGTCAGTCCGGAATCCAGTGACAGCATCTGCACATCATCAGTCAAAAGCCTATGTTCGCAGTCAGTCCGGAATCCGGTGTCAGCATCTGCACAACATCAGTCAAAATCCTATGTCCGCCGTCAGTCCGGAATGCGGTCCGGTTTGTTGTAAACGGACCCTTCACGAAGAATGTTTTAGGTGAATGTTTCGTAAATGGGAAACACTTATTGCAAGATTTTTATAGATAGCACCACCAAACATCTTTATTAATAGGTATAGACGACAAAAAAAAATCTAAATCATCTGTCAGGCAGATTTAAAAAAAAAAATTGACCCGTATTTTCTCTTTTGTTGCGTAAAACAAAATTGACGAATATACGACGCTTTTAAAATTCCCAATACGTCACGCCTAGGTATAATTTTAGCTACTTCTGATGTCACGAGCCCCCCTCCCGAGTTTTGATGCATTTAATCTTTGTCAATATTTGATAAATAATGATTTACAAAAACAAAAAATACGTGTCCATTATTTTTCAATAATCTAACTGACGGACTAAATATATTTGTAATTTTTTTAAACTGTCATCATACCTATTGTATTTGTTGTGAAGTAAATGATATTATTTTGACATAATTACTTAAAAACTTTTATTTTACTTTTGCCATTGACGTTCCTTTTTATTATGCACAAAAAACTTTATTTCGTTATTAAATACACCTACATCAATCATTAAGGTGCGCTTACACGGTCAACTAAAATTGTTCAATCCTAATCAATTCTCGTCAACACGACTACTAAAAAAACAAAAAACAACAAAAGGGCGATGGCAACATCAACAAGCAGCAATCTGTTGCCAAGATACGGCCATACAAATCATCATCATTTCAGCCGAAAGACGTCCACTGCTGGAAATAGGCCTCCCCAAAGTGTCGCCACATTGACCAGTCCCGTGCGACTCGCATCCAGCGGATTCCTGCAACCTTCACCAGGTCATCGGTCCACCTAGTGGGAGGCCATCCAACGCAACGTCTCCCGGCTCGCGGTCACCACTAAACTTTTCAGTCCCATCGACCATCCGTTCTGCGAGCAATGTACCCTGCCCACGCATACGGCCGTACAATACCATGCAATATGAAGCAACTTAAAAAAAGCTGCCGCACCGGGAAAAGGAGACACGTGAACTCCGGCGTCGCACCGCATCACCCCTCCTCGCCTTGTCTCGCAGATCATAAGCGCGGCGCGTCTACGGAGCGACGGCGCCGCACGTCGGCCCAACGCATCGTGTGACATGGCATAGTGATTTGTATGTAGGATGACGTTGCGGCACCGCTACGGCGCCACACCGCACCGTTAACGCATCGTGTGGCCTTAAGGTCGTGGCTCACTTGACAAGCACCGCACCAGCACCACACCAGCACAGCTCCTGACCGGCGTCGCCTCGAATATAGGCTACGGCGCGCGGTCCACGCGCCGCAAGCGAGGTGTAAGCACGCGGTCCCCTCGCTTGCGGCGCGCGGGCCACGCGACGGCCGCGTGCGGTACACTCGCCGTCCGCAAGGCGCAAGCTCGCAGTCCGCACGCTGGTAGTAATAGTCCGGGAGGTAGCATTGTATTTTAGGTATTATCTCTATTAATTATATTTTCTTAACGTGGATTCCTGGTTTAATTCACCTACCCCGCGAACACCCTTTCCATTACAGTTCTGAGATTTTATTAAGTTCAGTTGTATGTAAACTATTTATAAAAAGTTTCAGCCGGTGTACTGTAACGATTGATTCAGTTATTGTAACATAAGATCAACCTTCGATTACAACAATATCAGTCGGTTTATTAGGGCTTTTTTATTTGCTTTTTTATTTCTAACCGAACTAGGTTTAGTGTCGTGGGCTCTCTAACTAAATTTGTAACTGGCCATACATTAAACAAAGAGTACCCACGACGTGGAGAAGCACGAAGCCGACGGCGCAATGACGTTGTTTCGCGGTCCCCGCGCTTGCGGCGCGCGGACGGCGCGCGGTCCCCTCGCTTGCGGCGCGCGGACCACGCGCGGACGCCGAGCCGCCCGCGAGGCGAGTCGTATGGTAGCGGCAAGCGCGTTGACCACCCGCCGTAAGCTTTTTCATATGGACATTAAAAAATATGTTATGAGGCACACGATTTAATGCTCTAATTTGAATGGCAAGTAAATTGCTGGGTTGGAGCGGTGCTGGTGCGGTGCTTGTCAAGTGAGCCACGACCTTTATTCTTAAACACACAATGACAATCATGATCTTTTAGCTGACAGCTGTTCTAAATTCGAAAACAAGGTATCTGACAGACACTTGAACTTACCTGAATTTGTTATGAAAAATTGATGACACAAATCCGATCCGGACGTGTCACACGTTTTTTTTTTTTTTCATTCAATGTACGGGATATTGGCAAAATTTTGGTAACTCTTTAACAAAAGCCATTAACTAAGAGTTGAAACTAAAAATTGTCATGTTAACGGACACAATTTGAAATTCCGGGTTCCGCCCGACCTAGGAATTGAAACTAGGACGTTATGCTAACCAATAGTGCTTGCGACTACTCATGTGTCAGTATTTACCGGGTTATTAAGATGTAGCCATTCTGTGTAGGAAAGGCATCTTTCATTCGTTGTCTGTCGTGGACTGTATTATTGTAGTCCTCGTTTGAAAGTAAGAAAGAAAAAACATTTATTAGCCCGCACAGGACCAACTACATAAAATAAAATGGTGAAATTATCAGTACAACTAATAAAACACAAACAAAGAGAAAAAAAAAACAGAAATGGTTCTGTACGAGCCCAAAATGCTCTCATCTCAGCATGGTGCTGTAACATCAAAAACACGTCACAGCTGCAGCGCTGGTATGTGCTGATAGGTAGGTTTGGTGGCCATCACAACATCGTCGAAGGGTCGTAATGTTCTGTTTTTCTATGCATGCGTAAAAAATATTCTGATAACTTAGATTCAGTTATAGAAAATGTTTTTATGTTCGGCGTTTCCAATGCACTTTTACGATCTACAGAACAGTTCGTATTGGTGACCTGATGAACTGTCCTGACTGTAAATGACACTTTAATCCTGGATTTGTACTGAAGTAGAGAAACCGGGGTTTGATGGCATGCACTGTCATGAGTGATGTTTAGTTTATGGCTGTAGGTTGGATCACTGCTTGGTATCTGTATCAGCGTGGCATACACGTCAATGTTGACGTATCCGAGGATATTTACGTATCGGATCATTTACCTATTTGCATAGAATGTGATTTAGAACTGTTGTGGTCTAAAATGATGCCACGGACCATCTCCTGTGAATCTGTGGTGTGGGGTGACTACGTTGTATATAGTTGCAAGATACCCATATTGAGGGAGTTGTTGAATAAATATGTAATCCGCCATTTCGTGGCGGCGGCCAGCTTGGACCGATTTTCATCAAACATAGCTAAGAACACTCTCAAATAATTCACCTTTCAAACAAAAAAAAAACAGAATCAAAATCGGTTCATCCGTTCGGCAGCTATGATGCCACAGGCAGACACACACACACACACACACACAGACACGTCAAACTTATAACACCCCGTCGTTTTTGCGTCGAGGGGCTGTATATTCACAGCCAAAGGATGCTTGTTAAACTTTTGTATTTTAACGGACCTAGTGGTTGCCAGTAGTTTGTGTGTACTTTTGGGTGTTACTACTGGCGTTGCTCAAAAAGTTGCTAAAATGCTGTGGGACTGGACTGGCCACGTCTGCCGCATGCCCAATGAGGTGGGCTAAAATAACCACTTTCTGGAGCCCTGACACAGCAACAAGGCATCGCGGTAGACCTCGTAGAAGATGGCGGAACGAGTTAGATAAAACCAATGAGTAATGGCCCATATTAACCCTGGATCGAAACAAATGTAAGTCATAGGGAGAGGCCTTTGCCCAGCAATGGGATGAAGCATGCTAACAGCAACAGTATCAGTATCAATGGTTGCCAGTTTGACAGCTGAAGATTAAATTCTGGGTTGGATTCCTAGGTCAAGCAGTTTTATTCCAATCGAGTTTGGATTTGAGTCCGGGTGGTGGCAAGGTTCGGCCCTTTTTATTATTTATTTATTTTATTAGGTATGTTTCTGCCTTGGATTACTGGCACAATGTTATGTAATACTAAGAATCACTCTAGGTGATTAACACGAATACCAAGATGACAACGAATCGATCGAAGGTCAAATCAAAAAGGAAAAAACGTCTGACTAATTTCACCTTCAAATATGGGATTCCCAAAAGTTAAATTAAGTACTTATTTAGTCAATGTTGCAGCGTCGTAAGGAGTTTTAACCTTATACAGATGGTTTACGCCTTCGAAGCGTAAAATGTTACAAAAATACATCGCTTTATTTTTTTCACCTGAAGGGCGTAAGTTAGCTATGTTACATCGGTCCAAAACACTTTCAAAAGAATTCGTGAATATATAACACCTATTCTAGGAAAATTTTGTGACTTATCATCAAATTCTAAACAATTCAATTTAGTTGTCTGAGACAAATGACCTCACTTTCTCTTTCTTAAGGCCGTTTTCTACTTACGTGTGACTGTTAGTTAACATGCCTACGTGCGTAGCTATCGGTGTTTCTATAACAAAGTTAGCTTGCTATATCCTCTCTACGTCACCTACCTGTCACTTGATTTATAGAAAATCAAAGAAAGCTTTTCTGTGACGTTTTGTTTCTATCGGTCCGTAAGCTAAATAAATAAATATCGCTGGACATTAACACACAGCGCCACCTAGTGCCACACTAAGCAAAGCTTGTGTCGTGGACACTAGATAGTTGATATACTACATTATATACTTTTTTGTTTGTAAATACATACTCGTACTTATTATACATATAAACATCCATGACTCGGAAACAAATGTCCATGCTCATCACACAAACATTTGCTCCTATCGGGATTCGAACCCAGGACAAGAACGTAAGGCAGCGTCACTACCATTACGCCATTCGGGTCGTCACAATCTCAAACTGACAGAGATAGCAACCTACTGATCCTGCCAGTAAGTTATTGAGAATGACCGTTATATTCGTGATCCTCCTTTACGATATGAATAATTATCATTACCTAAAATGTGTCAAAACTTTGAAATTTTAAAGCAATACAGAGGTCAAACACTGTTTTCACTATTTTTTATTTCAGTTCAGAAGTTCTTAAACATACCTTATATTACAAGTTTCCTTATCTTTCTAGGGTTAAGGACAGCTCTCAAATCTTCTGCAAAGATGTTAAGGCCATTGGATGAATTTGGGTCAGGATTAGTCAGCATCTCTGTTACATAATTAAGTACATAGTCATCGTTTTACACAAGCTCTAAGAATTACATAATGGTGTTTTAAGACGACTAGCTTATTTCGAAATACAAAATAAGTATGAGGAAAATAAATTATTTTATTCTATTTTAGACGATGCGATGTATTTCCGTTCATCACATACCGAGGTTATCCATATGGAGTAGAACGAAATAAGCGGACATTTAGATAATTATGTCATTTGATACTGGGTTAAGTTAGGTTAGACATAAGATATTCCACTTTTTATCCAGTTTATAAAATCCAATAGGGCTCCGGTCTACACGGGTGTAAAGCCGCGGGTAAAAGTAATAACATAAAAATGTGGCCTAAAGTCCTGTAGTGCTACAAACTTTGGGTGAATTGTATAGAGATCTTCAACGATCTCCATTGTTGCTAACTTCATAACCCGGGATTCCAAGACCTCTAGAGGAATCTAATAAACTAGTTCATGGAAGTAAGAAACTTGTTTTGGGACACTTGATATCGTGTCCTACCTGTCGTGTTGTTTGCACATCACATGAGTTGATGGATGGATGCTACTGGAACTGCCAAATTTGTCGCTAAGTTCTGGGCTGACTCAGTTTAAATTGTCATCGACATACTTAGAATATAGGACACTCAGATGGAAGAAAAACAAATTCTTATAATATTTAGAAAGGAATAAGAAAACTCAAAGAGGACATTCATCATCTGCCCAGCCTTTTCCTATGTTGAGGTCGGTTTCCTTCCAGTAACTGGATGCTGCTAAATGCCAATATTTTACATGGACCGACCTCCAACACGCACTGAAAGAACAAGGATATTGCAACAGTAGAATATAATATTTATCTTTTACAGATGAGTAGTATTTGCCCGTGGTATCAATTCGGGTCGTACTCTGCTTGTAATAATTTGATTCAATCATTATTCATATCTTGTTATAACGTTATCGTTGACTAGTTGGGAATAGTATTTTATTTCGGGATGAAAGGTACCATAACTCCGTTTCTGTACAACTAACAACATACAACATCTCAAGATGATTGGGTTCATTGGTTTAAGCAAGCTAAAAAACAACTCCCTCTTTTATTCTAATATTAGTTAGAATCTAAAGCATTGATTAATGAATGAATGAATGAATAGACAAAACACTACAGTACACTCTAAATGAAAGGAACAAGTCTACAATAGTATCATTAACATAGATCGGAATAGGTGGAGCTGTTTTTTGTACTTGCCATAGGTTAGAATAATATGGATATTCCCAGAGTCCCGGGATTTGGTTTTTAAGTCGGTACTTATAAAATCATAAAACTATTCTGGCCTCTTCGGGACTAATGAAAGATTATACTTCCATTCTGACGGGTAAAAAATATAGGAAGGATGGGATTGAGAATAGTATAATAAATATATAATCTTGATTCATTAAACCACAAAAATGTTTTTACGTAACAATTTCTTATTCAAGAATCAACAACCATTTAAACATTTTTAATCTGAAGTTGTAGGTACAAAACCATATTACCATACAAATTATCTGTTCCTCAAAAAATCAAAACAGTATCAAAGAGAACAATTTGTATTTACAATAAAATCTTAATTATAATAATCAATACGCTTCAACAATAATTCACTTATTTAAACAAATAATATAATAATAAAATCCCGTAGTATCAGTCGGAATCCCGAGGAATATCCATATTAACATCAATGTTTCCGGTCAACGAACCTAGGTAAATAACTGTACCTATTCCGATCTATGATCATTAAATTGTAAACATCCGTCTAATATGCACAACACCAATTTAAATCGCCTACTCGACGTCCGTATGTCACTGCACAGGGATCCAGCAGAATATCAACGTCAGGTGCACACCTGACACATGCTGAGCTGGACTCTCATTTGGTGCAACCTTGAGACGCACACCGCACCTTGCATTCCTACTTGTTATTATTTTATTTTGTTTAAATTTGATGTCTGTCACGGTGTTACTATATTATTGCTTTTTACTTTATCATTTTGTTTTAACTATATCATTTAAGTGTGTTGTGCTAAGTCTTTTGTGTGCACTAAATAAATGATTTATCTATCTATCTAATATCTAGTAGTTTCACATCCATTGTCTGACCTACATGGAATAATTTAATAAAACATCCTATACTAATTGATTCAATAACGTGTTACAATCCTGTATGTACAGGATACGATGTAACATTAACATTATCACATGTTACTCATCATAAATTAAACACTTGGAAAAGTTTTAAAGACACCTTTTACAGTTCGTTTATATCAGTCTTCTTGCAAACTTAGACAGAAGTGGTAGTGAATTAAAAATGTTTTATAGAATTTTATTATTGACGGTCGTTTTGAATGCCTGGTTCAGTTCAGCGAAATTGTTGGACAATTTTTATGTAGAACATAATTGTGAGTTTTAATTTTTTATATTAATTGCTTTATTTTTTAATTGAAATACTTTTGTGTTTTGAAGTGGATATGAAACGGAGTACTATTTTTTACTGCGACTAATTTCGAGGTAGCGCTCGCTCCGCTCGCACGTAGTTGGTTCTAGTTCTAACCTAACCTAACATAACCAGCTTTGTGGTTCGAAATGAACGGAATCCCTTCGAAATCGTTATTACGACAAACGGTTAGTTGGAGACAAAAAACTTCAAGACACTTTTAGCCTTATATTTAGGCGTTTCGTATGATAGAATCAAGGAAATAAGCGATTTGAAAAAATAACACTTTGTTGCAAGTTTTTTTTTGTCTCATTGCGTGCCCCGTTACGTACACTCTAACCGATTATTAAAAAATGGAAAGTCCCAAACGTCACTGCGTTGTTGGTTTAGTGGTCGCAAGCGTGACTGACAGCGATGTCTTGTTTTCGATTCCCGAATCGGTCAAAATGCTAAGGGGTTTTTCTATCAAGAATTTCTCAGTAGGAGTTACGGAGTCTGGATTTGTGCCTGGTTGATGGCAATAGGCTCGCCCCTCAAATATCGCGAAATGTGGGTGTAGGTACTATTAGGTACACCTCTGCCTATCTCTTCGGGGATTATAGGAGTCAGTGGCGAAGGGTGAAAAAAGAGTCAGGGTAAGCCGAGAAAAAAAATAGAATGATTTTTTTTTACTTGACTTTTTGATGTTTGTTTTGACCTCATTTTCATTATCAGCGAACCCCAAAAACACGAAAACGACACCCATGAAGAAAATACTGAAATTTTTCATCGGCGCCATCTTGGATTTTCATTTTGACCTCATTTTCATTATCAGCGACCCCAAAAACCACGAAAACGACACCCATGAAGAAAAAAACTGAAATTTTTCATCGGCGACATCTTGGATTTTCATTTTGACCTCTCTTTTATTATCAGCGACCCCAAAAACCACGAAAACGACACCCATGAAGAAAAAACTGAAATTTTTCATCGGCGCCATCTTTGATTTTCATTTTGACCTCTTTTTTATTATCAGCGACCCCAAAAACCACGAAAACGACACCCATGAAGAAAAAACTGAAATTTTTCATCGGCGCCATCTTGAATTTTCATTTTGACCTCATTTTCATTATCAGCGACCCCAAAAACCACGAAAACGACACCCATGAAGAGAAAACCGAAATTTTTCGTCGGCGCCATCTTTGATTTTCATTTTGACCTCCTTTTTATTATCAGCGACCCCAAAAACCACGAAAACGACACCCATGAAGAAAAAACTGAAATTTTTCATCGGCGCCATCTTGGATTTACATTTTGACCTCATTTTCATTATCAGCGACCCCAAATCCCTCGAAAACGACACCCATGAAGAAAAAACCAAAATTTATCGTCGGCACCATCTTGGATTTTCATTTTGACCTCATTTTCATTATCAGCGACCTCAAATACCACGAAAACAACACCCATGAAGAAACAACCAAAAAATGTCATTTTGTATTTTCATTTTGACCTAATTTTCATTATCAGTGACCCCAAAAATAATGAAATTGGCATGGTAAAAAAAAAAACAAAAAAAAAAATAGAATAAAATGCAGAGGTACCATAGGAAAACAATAAAAGTGAACAACAAAATAAACATCCAAATAAATAACCAAATACGAAATCCACCATTACTAATACTATCTCGTTCTTCCCCTATCATACTTTCTTTTTCTGCCCCTGTCGTAACTCGATAAAATTCGGCTGCACAAAATAATGTCATTCATCAAGCATGAATGATGTCCGATTCTTTACGAAATTCAACGAGCGATAACGATTTCTTTCCATCTCGCTCACGCGCACGCATTTTCTATTACTTTCTCTATGAATAACTCGGTTTGCTTCGGCTTACCAGAGCCCTAATATGGCGGGCTGGCTAGTGACGTCATGACGTTTATTTTGCTTAGAAATTATACTGCCAAAAAGCCGATAGCGCCTGCGGGTTATTTTATAGCAAAATGTTATTGAAGGGTATTTTTTTTTTGATTAAATGCGAGTAGGCGTTTGGTGATGCTTGTAAGAAGTAGTGATTGTGCAATTTTTCAATTACGGTAGGTAGAGAGTGGTTGTATTCTAAACTTCTGAAGGTAAGCCGGTGGGAATTGAGTTGTTAGGAGCCTGCGCCACTGCCACACACACTCTTGTTGTTATTAATATTTTGTTAATTTAAATTTTTGCAATATTTCAGGGCGTCAAATGTAATTAAGAACATCATCATCATGTTTTTAATCTACCAAAGGATTTACAGAGGTATACCAACCTATCTCAAATTTCGCAATATAAAACAGGGCACATAAAACTAGACTTGAGGCTACCAGAAATTTGCGGGCCTGTTCGAAAGAGCTACCGCGGCCCCGGAACATAAAGGGCGAGGAAGGAACATGGATGGGTTTTAGTCAGTAAAAGTCTGACACTCCCTCCCGCTCCGCCCAGAGTGAGAGAAGTCATTTGATGATTTCCCATCCAAAAAAAAAAAAAGGCTACCAGAAATTCCTAATGGAAAAACCTATAACACTTTGATCAATCGCTCAGCAGTAAATCATCCAGTCTATCTGCCTAGCCTTTTCCCAACTATGTTGGGGTCGGCTTCCAGTCTAACTGAATGCAGCTGAATACCAGTATTTTACATGGAGCGACTGCCTATCTGACCTCCACAACCCAGTCAGTAACTGGGTATCCAGTACAAAACTGGGTTGTGGAACCCAGTTTAGTACTGGTAAGACTGGTTGTCAGACTTTTTGGGCCACTTCCTTTAACGACGGTCAAAGATCTACAAATGACAGTCGGGAGCAAGGAAACTCGGTATCTAATGGGTGGTCCCATCCACAAACTAACCTGGGAAAGCACGGCTTAACCTAAGGATTGGCTCGAGTGGCTGTTATTATTTAGCCACGGGCTCCATTTAATTTACTGCAAATCTAAACATTATTTTCAGCTGGCAACGCGCCATTCTTCGAGCTCCCCTGTATGGCTGTTGGCGGTATCTGCGCAAGATCAGTTGCCTGTCCGAAAGGCACAAAAGTTATTGAAAAGGGCTTGTGCCCAGTTCAGCAAAATCTTGGAATGGAGTGCTGTAGAGGAAGTGAGTAAAAAACTTTTGTCACGCCAAAAAAAGTACAAATAAAGGCATTCTACAGGGTGTAAACAACCTCATCACGAAGCCGTCAACCAAGCATTCTGTACACAAAACTAAGTAACTTTACGCAATAATTATTGTTGTGAAACGACTTTTTTTTGTGGTGAAAAATCATGTTTTGTTCTGGAACTCAATGTAACGCACTCAAAACATTGTGCTAGTTAATGGATTTAAATAGTACGGGTGTTGTGGAAGTGTTTGAATTAAAAATCTTATAATAAAAACATGAATTTAAAAAAAAAACTTGCCAGAAAGTAGGAACTTTGTCCCCCAATATTTGCGTAACTAGACGGTTCTCAGGTGTAGAAATAAAAAAAATGATCGCAATGAAGGGGAGAACAAGTGCCTTTCAGCTTCGTTAAGAGGTTATTTACACTCAAACAACCAATAAAATGTTCTCAAGAGGACGAATAATAACGGAATGTACTTACCTAATAGCACTTTAAAAATAATATTTCACACTTTAAAATCTTCTTCAGTTTTTTTCGCGCAAATGTCTTACGCGCAAAAGTCCCAAATCCATGGAGAGGGAGAGGAAGGCCAAAGCAAGATTGGGTGGATTGTGTGAGGAATGATATGAAAGAAAAATTAGTAAAATATGCCATGACGTCTGAAAGAGGAGAATGGAAGAAAAAAACGTGTTGAACCGACCCCAAGTGGAATGGGACAAGGGAAGTGATGAAATATAGTTATTGTTGTTGTTATTAGTTATTTCTTCTTCTTCTATCTTTTTTTTTTACTTTTCTTTTCCTGTCGGGCACAGCAAAAGTAAGATATGTGGACTTATCCACATATCTTACTTTTGCTGTGCCCGACAGGGACCACGATTGTCTCTAAATATATGTTTACCACCTAAGACTACATTGTGGAACGCAATAAAGTATTGAGTATTGAGTATTGATTTTCAATAAAGAAGAATACCAAGGAGGAGGAGCTCGTGGCTAATTAAGAGCCGCTCGAGCCGATCTTTAGGTTAAGCCATGCTGGCCGAGGTTGGTCTGTGGATGGGTGACCACCCTTACATACCGAGTTTCGTCCGTACATCGGAAAGCACGTTAAGCTGTTGGTCTCGGCTGTCATTTGTCCATCTTTGGCAGTCGTTACAGGTAGTCAGAGGCCCAAATAGTCTGACAACCAGTCTTACCAAGGGGTATCGTATAACCCAGTATAACTTGGGTTGTGGAGGTCGGATAGGCAGTCGCTCCATGTAAAATACTGGTATTCAGCTGCATCCGGTTAGACTGGAAGCCGACCCCAACGTAGTTAGGAAAAGGCTAGGTAGATGTAATTCTCTGATAGGTTAACGATTCCTAGCAAATTCTTATTTAGTACAAATAAAGTATTTATTTATCTAGCTGTGTCATCTGATGAAACTAAATCTTTTGTTCTGCTAACGACCGACTTACTATTTCTGAATATCCAAACAGGTATTTCTCCGCATCCAAAAACGCAGAAACAACACCCATGAGGATATGGCGTGGATTATATAATTGTATGTATATTCATCTTCTTTCTTTATCGTGTGTGCAGCTAACATGCCGTCGAGAAATATCTTGGTTTCCTCACGATGGTTTCCTTACCAAGTGATAATTATACAATACGCACATGGATCCGAACAATCAGAGTTGTGTGCCTTGGGTTCGAAGTCGAGACTTATGATTTGGCAGTCCGTCGTTCACATCACTGTATTTCCATGATACTGTTATTTATTTGCTTAATTGGTATTGTGGTCGCAAACACGACTACTGGGTGAGGTTGATGAGGTTTTGAGTTCAATTCCGAGGTCGGGCATAATTTTGTTGGGTTTTTTACTCCGTAAAAATTCTCTGTGGCAACCACGAAGTCCGAATTTGTGCCCTCTTTGTGGGAATAGGCTCCTTGTTCAGGGATAACAGGGCTGATGTTATTTAATTTTGTGTATTTTTATGGTTCATTTTTGACCTAGAAAGAACCAACCAGGGCTAGTTGGTTCTCTGGGTTCTTCCCCATTTATCATTTAAATGATGTGATTTGTTCTCATCAGCCTACATCAGTCCACTACTGGACATAGGCCTCTTCAATCGTACGGCACTTAACTCGATTCTCAGCAACTTCCATCCAGGCTGGTAGCACCGGCCACCTTGCAAAGATCATCGCTCCACCCAGCCTGAGGGCGTCCCACCTTTCGCTTACCAATTCGCGGTCTAAGAACACATCTACCCCAAAGTTCTACGGTAGATTTCAGTGATTAATCTGACTTAATTAATTTGTTTTAGATAAAGGAGTACCAACATGCATGTCCAAGGGAGGTGAGTGCCTATCCCCAAGAAAATTCAAATGTCCTCGACAATTACATGTTGGGGTGGTTACTGATTGTACTGGAGGACAAGTATGTTGTCTTTATGTTAAATAAATTATTTAAAAATAATGTTTTTCTCTCGAAAATATGACGCACGCTAGACCGTGCCGAGTCCGACCCGAGTGTCGGCCGCAGCACAATCCATTGTCTATTTCTCGGTAGGGCCTCAGAAGCTTGCGTGTGTCTATACAAAATTGCACGGTCAACACTTGCGGCTTGAACTCGACGCGGTCTAGCGTGAGTCAAAGATTCCTAGTAGGTAGGTTTATAGTCTACATAACATGGTTACAATTTTCAATAAAAAAATGGCATGCTATATTATGCCATTTTGTTTATTTACGCTCCAAAACACAAATGACTGATGTTTCATAAAAAGCCGAACCTGAAGTGGGACTGAACTAGCCATGTTTACCGTATGCCCAATGAACTGTGGGCAAAATGATCACTTTCTGGAGCCCTGACCTACCCAGAAAGCGTCGCGGCAGACCTCGTAATGATGGTCGGACGAGCTGGACAAAACCAACGGCCAAAGGTCCACATTGTGAGGCTTTTGTTCCAGTGAGTTCAAACTTCACTTAGGTTGAAATTCACCCCACCATCATCATCATCGTCATCTTCATCTCCATTCTTCTTTTGGTTGAGCTGTCACATGAGATTCACCTGATTCAACGGCGAGCTGTGCTGGAGTGGCAGCTGCAGGTGCTGCAAACCTCAAACGACGCGATAGCAATAACCTCATTGGTAGTTACGTATTTAAGTTAAAGGGGGTTGAAATACCAAAGCCATGGAGTCCGTATCAAAACTGTTAATCGGTCAAAACTACTTTTGACTGGTGTCACAATCCTTCTAAAGTTAAAATGCGTTTTCTGCATTAAAAAAAAAAGGGTGTAAAACACCTCTTAACGAAGCCGAAAGGCACTTGTTTTCCCCATCATTGCGATATTTTTTTTGTTCTACACCATACCTGGGAACCTTCTAGTTACGGAGATATTGGGGGTCAAAGTTCCAACTTTTTGACAAGTTTTTTTTCAAATACAAGTTTTTATTGTAAGATTTTTACTTTAAGGTTTTCCACGAACCGCGTACTATTCAATCCATCCATCAGCACAATGTTTTGAGGGCGTTACATTGAGTTATTCCACAAAAAGTGATTTTTCACCCACAAAAAAAGTCGTTTCCCAGCAATAATTTTTGCGTAAAGTTACTTAGTTTGATGTACAGAATGCTTGGTTGACGGCTTCGTGATGAGGTGGTTTACACCCTGTATGTAGTTTTAGAACGTCTCAGCTGTAATTTACCTAGTCCTAGAATTAGAAAGAAAGAAGGAATAAGCATTTATTAGCCTGACAGGGCAAAACATAAAAAAAATGGTTAAATTATGATTATAACAATAAAAATAAACAGAGTGAAAAAAAAAAAACAAAATCTTAAAAAAAAAACAAACAGAATTTGTCCTGTACGAGACCAAAAGGCTCCTATTTCAGCATGGTGCTGTAACATTCAACAACTCATATCAAATGCCAAATAATAGAATACCAATTGATTGTCTTTATTATTATTTTATGTCTGTTTCATCATCTACCTAGCCTTTTCTCAACTCTGTTGGGGTCGGTTTCCAGTCTAACTGGATGCAGCTGAATACCAGTATTTTACATGGAGCGACTGCCTATCTGATCTCCCATCACAACCCAGTTAATACTGGTTAATATGATGCCACTTGGTAAGACTGCTTGTCAGACTTTTTGGGGCACTGACTACCTGTAACGACTGTCAAAGATCTGACAAATGATAGCCGGGACCAACAGCTTAACGTGCTTTCCGAGGCACGACGGAAACTCTGTATGTTAGGGTGGTCACCCATCCACAGACCAACCTAGGCAACCACGGCTTAACCTAACGATCGACCCGAGCGCCTGTTATTATTTATCCACGAGCTCCTCATTTAGCCACGAGCTCCTGATAATTATATTATTTTATGTCATTTTTATATATATATATATATATATAATATATATATATATATATATGTGTATATATAATATAACTGAGGAGTGGTTTACCAATTGTGAGGTCGACATACCTACCTGTACTAATTTTGTGCATATTTAACCTAAATTGCGAATAATAAACGTGCAATATTAACGTAACAATTCAACGTTACGAATACACACGAACATTTAATACGTACAATGCGTCATAATTACAACACACCAAAACCGAGTAAAATACATTACGTCGACGACAACGGTTTCTCAGGAACATGCGGTTTACGTTGCAAACGTAACACGTTATAAAATATACGTGGTGTAGCGTGTGTAGGTAAATACACCACACATTTTTAATTAGTTCAAAAAAAGGGACTGTATCCGTACGAAATCCCAAAATTGTCTACGAAAATTTGTCATAATTGATAAAATCATAACTGAATGTCGCTACGATGACGGATGATGGTCACAAAAACGATTAATGAATACTAATAAGAATTTAAGAATGGCCTGTACTATATTTCCATAAATTGAGAGACATTTTGGGATATAAATAAACGCTAATAACTTTGCTGTTTCCCAGTATTATTTATTGAGACTTCACATAATATAATAACAAAACCATCTTTAACAAGCCCTTTAAGTATTTGTAGTAATTAAAAATAAGTGCTGTATACCTAAAGGGTGTAAAAAACCTCTTAACGAAGCCAAAAGAGACTTACTCTCCCCATCATTGTGATATTTTTTTTTTCTAAACCATATCTGGGAACCTTCTAGTTACGGAGACATTGGGGGTCAAACTTCCAAAATTTTGACAAGTTGCAAGTCCACGACCCCCGTACTATTCAATACACACATTAGCATAATGTTTTGAATGCGTTACAGTGAGGTCTACCACAGAACATAGGTGCATTCTTTTTCACACGAAAACAAAGTCGTTTTGCAGTAATATTTTTTGCGTAAAGTTACAATTGTAACTTTTAACTCATCACGAAGCCGTCAACCAAATATTCTGTACAGAATATTTGGTTGTTTGTTTACACCCTGTAAAGTGAATTAAGATCTTTCAAATAATAATAACAATAGAGAGGCTTAGAAAACATTGGCGGGAAGACCTGGAGGCATTTGTGAAAGATTAGCCAGAGAGTCCAACTGCACAGGGAGAAGAGAGGAAGGCTATGTGGGAAGCATTTTCCCAGCAGTGCGACTTAAGTGGGTTAAGTAAAAAATACATCATATTGCAAATGTTTTCCGGAGGAGTTCGTGGCTAAAAAATACTTAATAACAGCCGCTCGGGTCGATCGTTGGGCTAAACCAATCAATCAGTCAATTTCATTTTATTTCAATCCAACTATACACATGATGTTATTTAAATTTGATTCAAAATTTAATAGAAATTAAACTATTATAAAAAAATAAATTTCAATCACAACTAGTTAAGTATCAAATATAGTAATAATCAATTCAAGCCGTGCTTGCCTAGGTTGGTCTGTGGATGGGTGGTCGAGCTACACGTTAACTGACAAATGCTTGTACTGAATTAACAGGTCCACTCAAACGTGTGTGGTTTTTTTTTCAAAAGACCATCTCAGACACTAATCTGCATGGTTCTCATGTGAGTTGAGCAGGATTGTCTGGACTTCAAAAGAGACTATGACCTTTAGTTTGTTTCGGCTGTTTCTTCTCAGAGTATTCAGGTATGAGACACCGGCCGCATCTAATTAAAAAAAAACAAGCGCCGTGTAAAATTGTTTGACAAGAAGGTTCAAAGGTATAGTGTAGAGCAACAAAATAATCGCAATGACGGGGAGAACAAGTGCCTTTCGGCTTCGTTAAGAGGTTTTTTACACCCTTTACAGTGAGTTGCCGATGCTTTACATAACTTTTACGAGTTTACAGAACATCACGTTTTTTTTTTGTAATTCTTTAAATGTCACGCAGCTGCAGTTGAAAAAATCAATGCGATGAAACTGGAACACAAACAAAAACCAGACTGATCCTGATGTAAAGTGATGATTTAGTTGGCAATGATTGAGTAAGGAAGGAGATTCTAGGAGAACTTGAACTAGTGCTATTCATGTAAAATATACACGTTGGGAGGGAAAAATATATTAAAACGGTTACCGTCTATCTATTTCTACATAATATTACAAAGAGAGAAAACGTAAAATACTTAAATGATTGAACGTCAAAGCAACGACAACATCAGCCAGGCTCACATAGTTGATGTTATCCTGATAAAGTTTTTTATTTAAATGATAAATTATGTTTATTTTGTAAGGACCGACCGAAGGTTCGGTTTCGGTTTCGGTTTCGGCTAGTTTCGGCCAAAAAATCTAGTTTCGGCCAAAAAATCTAGTTTCGGCCACAGTTTCGGTTTCGGCCAATAATTGGCCGAACCTTCGGCCCCGCCGAAAATAGGTGTTCGTGAATTGTCACGCATCATTCGGCTTACTTTGAGTGAGTGAACGTGATTGCCAATTGTGTTTGCTAGCCAGCATGATCGTGATGATTTGAGGTTGTGGTTTTTCTCGCGCAAACATTATCAGGTAAATATTTGTTTTTACTTTTGATTAATGATGATGTATTTTATGGCATTCATTAGAGTCTTGTCCTACAGCGGAAAATAAATAGGTTGTAGGTTGTAAGTTGTAATAGAATAGAATTCATTAGATAAAGTCGATCCGTGAACTGACGCGCGGCTGCAGCGCTGCAGTCGTGCGTTTTTTAATTATATGGATTAACCAAGCAGCGAGGGCGCTGTAGCGCTGGCTGCCACCGCGTGGCACTTTGCGGCAAATTTGAAGGCGCCCTAAAAGATGTGTATTTGTTGTTTGTGATGTTTGTTGACCTGTGATGTTTGTTTCAAACATTACTCTATTTGTTTGTAATTGTTGTTGGATTCAATTTTGTACCTGTATTCGAACCGCCCGTCAATCCGACACACAACTACCTCCGGTGATTTAACTGTTACCATGAATGACCTTCAGTCATGTCGCATTTTTTCCCTTTAGTACGCCAGGTGCTTAGTCAATTCGGACCCGTAGTACAGTAGTACTGTACGTGAAAGTTTTCTAGTTATACTTCATTATTTACTTGAATTAATTTTCCTTTTAATAATGACTGCCATAGGTATGTTTACCTTAGTGGTTTTTGTATTTTAATCTGTGAGATATTATTTATTTATAATGACTGATTTCTTTCAGGTAAAAAATGACACAAAAAGAAAAGAATCCTATTTGCCATTTTTTTTTTAAAGCAGTATTTTATGAATTAAGAAATATTTTTGAAACATAGGTACTTTAATTGTTACATTTTATTTTTTTAGACGTGTTTACTGTCTATATACGCGTAAAAATACAAAAGATTTAACACGCTATAAAAATTTAAATAAGTTTCGGTTTCGGTTTCGGTTTCGGCCGAAACTGGGACCAAGACCGAAGGTTCGGTTTCGGTTTCGGTTTCGGCTGAAAATCCTGTTTCGGTCGGACACTATTATTTTGTAAGTAGGTTTTCACAAACACTTTTACACGACAATTTTTTTTAAACTAGATGGGGCCGGTGTTTCCTACCCGACTACTCTAAGAAGAGCCGAAACAAACTCAGAGGTCATAGTCTCTTTTGAAGTCCAGACATAATCCTGCTCAGTTCACATGAGGATCATGCAGATAATAGTGTCTGAGATGGTTTTTTGAAGAAAGAACCACACAGATTTGAGTGGACCTGTCCAGTCAGTGCAAGCATTTGTCAGTTATCGTGTAGCTCGTTTATAGTCCTCAAACTGCCAGACAGTCGTGGGGAAAAAAGAAAAAAAATGTGACCTTAATGTGAATTAAATAATATTAATAATAATTTAAAAAAGGAATGTCACTAGAATACTATAATTATGTCAAACAAACACACATAAAAAAAACCTAAAAAAAAAATAGACAATAAGGTAATCATTTGCTTAGAATTGTATAAACATATACCAACAGCAAATTCAATGCTGTCCATCAAACTATCAAACATTGCTATTCACTTAAAGAAAATTAATTTTACAAAGAAAACATTACCTTGCTTTATATTAATTAAAATCAGGTGACATCTTGCATATTTTTACGAGAAATATCATTTACATTACATTAATTAATTTTCCTTATTTAGAACTTCGCAAGATCCCTTCAACATTTTTAAGTAGAAATGATGTTCATGGAGTTATGAGAAATTGCATCAATTACGTACTTTTTTAATTTGGACTTGGTAATTTATTGTATTTTTTTACTCAACTTTATTAAGAAGATGTACCTACTGAGCTCATATTTTATTAAAAATTCTTAATGATGTCATCAGTTTTAAAAATATTATTAAGTAAAGTAAAACAAAAATTGTTGTGTTACAATTTTTATTATAGAAATTAATTAGGATTTAGGCATGTTTATTTTAATTAAATTTTGCTGAAACTACGTGCTCTGTTTTGCATTTTTTTTTATTTTAAATAATTTATTTACCTATTGTGTACTTTTTAAAGAGCGCAGAGACATTTTCGTATTAAAACTATGATTATCATTCTTGTTG
Organism: Xestia ashworthii; assembly: GCA_950022955.1. Lineage (NCBI taxonomy): Eukaryota > Metazoa > Arthropoda > Insecta > Lepidoptera > Noctuidae > Xestia > Xestia ashworthii. The sequence continues at coordinate 3,532,786 of OX465549.1, forward strand.
TGCCTCATGATTAGTGCGATAAAACTTACTTATTTCTTCCATAATATTGACCAAAACCAGCTGCATAGCCTTTTCTCAACTATATTGGGTCGTCTTCCAGTCTAACCGGATGCAGCTGAATACCAGTATTTTACATGGAGCGACTGCCTATCTGACCTCCACAACCCAGTTAATACTGGGTAATACGATCCCACTTAGTAAGACTGGTTGTCGGACTTTTTGGGTCACTAAGACACTGACTACCTGTAACGACTGCCAAAGATGGACAAATGACAGCCGGTACCAACAGCTTAACGTGCTTTCCGAGGCACGGAGGAAACTCGGTATGTAAGGGTGGTCACCCATCCACAGACCAACATAGGCAAGCACGGCTTAACCTAAAGATCGGCACGAGTGGCTGTTATTATTTAGCCACGAGCTCTTCATAATATTCACCAAAACCACGACGCAAAATACAGATTAAAACACAAATTCATACAAAATGCGAAAGCAAAACATCATCATACACAAAATGTAACACAAAACAGTGTCCCATTTCCAACGGCCATACGTGTATTCAAAAACAATGGATGCAGCCACCCTTTTGTAGGGAAGACTAAATATACATTAGACACGGCATTTATACATTATAACAATAAACACGTCGTTCATACATTATAAGCCTGAGTGACGGATTTTAGTTGGTGTATTATTCTAATTATTTTAGCATAGACGAGTAAATCTATTTGAATTAGTCTAGTAATTTGTCATAATATAGCTTTGTTTTACATATTGTAGTCTTGATGCTAGCTTGTTATTGTAGTGTGATGCTTTTACGGCCATTTTCAATAACTTACTAGCTGGTTTTGGTAGGTTGCTATCTCTGAGTGTTTGACATTTTGCTTACTGACCAGTTAGAAACAAAACGTCATAGGTCAGAAAAGCTTTTTTGACTTTTCTATGAATCAAGTGGTAGGTAGGTGACGCGGTTAGAATATTCTTTGTTTACAGAAACACTGATAGTTACGTAAGAAGGCATACTAACCAACAGTTTTACGTAAGTAAGTTATAAAAAACGGCCGTTAGTCATCTTTGTGGGGTCGGATGTGGGGTATACAACGTTTCTTTTCAATCCAGTAGTTTTTGGGATAATAGACTTTTAACTGAGAGTCTGAGAGTTTGCAAACCCATTTGTCACGATAGCGACAGCTTTGAATACTACAAAAATTACAAATCGCCACAGCGGCCTCAGGTAGCGCCCCGCGGCGTCGCGTTTCGTCGCGATTCGCAGCGCCCTTCTTACACGCCTTGCGAGTACCGGCTATCAACGCTGCGTCGCTATGCATTTCTCTAAGCCGCGAGGCACCTCGAGGCGCAGCGCTGCATGTATAACGTACCTATTCGTAATTCTCACAATGAAATGTGTATCTTTGTACATAAAGTTATATTTTGAGTCGCTCAATTAAAAAGTGCGCGCCGCGTCGAGTCGTGTTCCGTCATCTCTCGGTGTGAACTGACCCTTACATCCTGATCTTTATACCTCTATGCTAGTATGGAAAATAACAGTCTTCAATCCTGCTTACCCTCGCAAACATTTCATACGTGTTATTGTTAACTAACCACAAACCCGTATCAACATCTCTAGATAATTACAGCAATGCAATTATCCACTACAGCTAATACTGAAGTACGTCCGGCGCATCCTTCAGTTACGCTACTAATCTAGCTCACTGGCTAATCTTTTTACTATAGTACTAAGCTATCATCGTCAAGCTCTTGTTACTGTGAAAGAAGATGTAACAAAGAAAAAATATAAGGGTCGATCATTTCGCGCAAATTTTAATAAAGCGACTCAAAATAAAGAGTGTAAAACACCTAGACAAGGCATTTGTTCTCCCCGTCATTTTGATTTTTTTTTGTTCTACACCATACCTGGGGACCTTGTAGTTCCGGAGATAATGGAGGTTAAAATTCCAACTTTTCGACAAGTTTTTTTTAAATACAAGTTTTTACTGTAAGATTTTTACTTTAAGGGGCCGGCGGAGCATGCGTTTTTCATACAAACGTAATACCAACATAATATGAAAATCAAACATAAGTTAGCGTGTATATAATTATTTCGATTGTATTGTAGATTATCTATGTTCCTAAACAAATATTTTGAAAGGACTATGATATAAAGGCGAGATATGAGGAGTTTAAAATTTCCATAGAAAATTTATTTTTCTCATAACTCTTGTTTAAATTAGTATCCATTCAAAATATGTGTTTGGGAACCTATATATTCTGTATTAGAATCGAAATAAGTACACACTACCTTAAGAATATGTTTGATTTACAAATTGTTTTGGTATTACGTTTGTATGAAAAACGCATGCTCCGCAGGCCTCTTAGCCACCTCTACGACCCCCGTACTAATCAATCCATCCATCATTAAGTTCTACCACAAAACATGATTTTTCACACCAAAATAAAAGTGGTTTCACAGCAATACATTTTGCACCAAGTTACTTAGTTTGATGTACACAGAATGCTTGGTGGCAGGCTGTATGGCTTCGTGATGAGGTTGTTTACACCCTTTTATTTACGAAAAGATACATATTGAATTGCGATGAGTTTTGCGGCGGGCCAAACAAATCACTGGCCTCTTCCAGTATTTATTTATTTAACACTTCAAGCACAAAGTACAGAGGCGGACTTAAGGGGCCGGCGGAGCATGCGGTTTTTCCCAAATATATTATTTTGAAAGGACAATGATACAATGACGAGATATAAGGAATTTAAAATTTCTATAGAAAACTTATTTTTCTCATAACTCTTGTTTAAATCAGTGTCCAATCAAAATATATATTTGGGAATCCAATCGAAATAAATTCACACTACCTTAAAAATATGTTTGATTTACAAATTATTTTGGTATTACGTTTGTATGAACTACGCACGCTCCGCAGGCCTCTTAATGCCAAAGGCAGTACCGTCGCGTCGCAATGCGTCTCGGTGTGAAATAACCCTAAGTTAAATATCTTGAAAAACTTCATCAGTAGTTTTTTTTGCTGTTGTTTTATATGGAGCGCAGTACCTTTCGATCGAATAAAGAACTCGACACTGTGTTCTAAAACCCAAATTGTCGATGTAGGTCACATGACTGTCAAGGTCAAATGGAACTGGGCTGGCCAGATCTGTCCAATGCCGGAGGAGCTATGGGCCGGTTTTATGCCTTCTCTGGAAAATCAGTCTTAACCTAGAAATAAAAGAAATAAAAAATCTCAGTAACATTTAACCTGACCAGGCAATTGAACCCAAGAACTTATATACTCGGCAGTCCTAATTGCAACTACTAGACTAAATAAAAGTAGCACCCATTTCACCATAACATTATACAGGATGTTTCAACAAAATTCTCGCAACTCGCTAAATAATAAATACCTCGTTGATGTACGACGTTAAAAGTTAAACGTGGTTTAGGCAACAGCCCGTTTGCATATTTTCGGCGAACTGCTGACGTTCATATTTTGTGACGTGACTGCACATTATAGAGTCAACTTTAGCCAGTATTTTAGTACACCACATGTTATTTTGGAAGTTCCTGTTTAATAACCTACGTTAGTTCAGCTTAAAATAACACGCTTATAATGTATCCTTTTTTTGTCTGCAATGTGTGTGTATGTTGGACTAACGAACTCATCATAATCATCATCATTTGAGCCGCAAGACGTCCACTGCTGGACATAAAAAAAATATTTATATACAAATTTTTTCAAATACTTAGATTTTTTTATTTTTTTTTATATTAAAATATTTAATATAAATTATTAAATTAGTGTGGCCACATTGACCGGTCCCGTGCGTGGAGTTTGTGGCAAAATGGTAACAACCGCACGGGTCGATCTTCTTCTGCTGAGGTTGTTCCGTGGAAGGGTGATCACTCCTTACATACAAAGTTTCCTCCGTGCCTCGGAAAGCACGTTAAGCCGTTGGTCCCGGCTGTCATTTATACATCCTTGACAGTCGGTACGAGTAGTCCGATTGGGTTGTGGAGGTTAGTCAGCCAGGAGGTTAGTGAGGTCAGTCCGTCAGGAAGGTAGGTCAGTGAGGTCAGTCCGTCAGGAAGGTAGGTCAGTGAGGTCAGTCCGTCAGGAAGGTAGACAAGACAAGCAGGTGTTTCATGTAAAATAGTGATATTCAGCTACATCCAGTTTGACTGAAAGCCGACCACAAGAAAGTTTGGGAAAAGGCTAGGCGGATGTGTGAGCAAGACTTTTCATAATATCATGACCAAGAGATAAAAGACAAAAAAGACAAGAGATTATAGAGATCAGCTGCCGATACCTATACTAAAGTACGTGAAAGCTATTAAGGGCAGCTTTCTATGACTTACTTACGTATAACTCCGTCCATTAATATACCTTCTCTCGTAGCTATCGGTGTTTCTATAAACAAAGTTAGTCCTATCCGTGTTGTTTTTATGAATAAAGTGACAGGTAGGTGTACCTGTCACTTTATTCATAAAAAAATCAACCAAAACTTTTCTGCGACGTTCTATTTCTATCGGTCGGTAAACAAAATGTCAAGTAGACCGAGATAGCAACCTACCGATAGCTGTTGGTAGGTTATTGAAAAATACCGTAAATCCTGTCACAGCTTACCCTACCTTTTGGCAAAACATGACTCTCAAATGTAAGATAGAAGACACTAACAGGACGAATATCGAAACATATATAACGAGCATTCATAAAAAACAGTCAACACCCTTACGACAAGTTTAGAATAACTACAGCCAATCCCTCAAAAATCACCAAACCAATTAGTGCAATCGTCAAATTGAAACAAACTGCAGTTTATCAAACTGTCCTCAGATTAAAATAAAAAAAAAACGAGCTAAAAAAACATCTAGTCATTCCGTTGAAGGTCTAAAAAATTAGCGATGTAAAATCAGCAGTGTGAAAAAAAAAAAACGGCAAAATTTGTTGCTTTTTTGTTGCTAATTAGTTGCCAAAAAATTTTTTTTGTTGCTCCAGCCGATCGCAAAAAAATTGCAGTAACGCTAGTTTTTCATTATGATAGCGTGGAAATCACTCGATGTGGAATTATCGATCAAGCGAATAAGGGTTAATTTGTTGCTAATTTGTTGCTAAAAGATGCAAAATAAAAAAATAAAAAAAATTATAAAAATAAATTTTTGTTAAATATGCCAAAATAAATAAAGTCCACGCCAGCTTAACTCTCAAGTTTTTCGTAGAAAATGCTAAATAAAAATTTGTTGCTGCTCATACTGAAGCTACTCTGAGCACAGAGAGTCAGCAACAAAATAAAAACTGAAAGTCGGATTAGTTCGGAGATCGGTTTACGAAAAAGCCGGCCACGCCAGCTTAACTCTCGAATTTTCTGTGGAAAAACTATATTAAAAATTTGTTGCTGGTTAAATTGCAGCTAATCTGAGGACAAAGTGTCAGCAACAAAATAAAAACCGAAAGTCGGATTAGTTTTCAGATCGGCTTACGAAAAAACCGGCTACGCCAGCTTCACTCGCCTTTTCCGTAGTAAAACCATAGTAAAAAATTGTTGCTGCTCGTACTGCAGCTAGTCTGAGTACAAAGAGTCAGCAACAAAATAAAAACCGAAAGTTGTATTAGTTTGGAGATCGATTTTCGAGAAAATTGGCTACGCCAGCTTCACTCTCGACTATTCCGTAGAAAAACTATGATATAAATTTGTTGCTGCTCATGCTGCAGCTAGTCTGAGTACAAAGAGTCAGCAACAAAATAGAAACCGAAAGTCGGATTAGTTTGGAGATCGGTTAAAGAAAAAACCGGCCACGCCAACTTAACTCTCGACTTTCTGTAGAGAAACTATATTAAAAACTTGTTGCTGGTTAAATTGCAGCTAGTCTAAGTACAAAGAGTCAGCAACAAAATAAAAACTGAAATTCGGATAAATTTGGAGATCGGTTTTGGAAAAAATCGGCTACGCCAGCTTAAGTCTCGACTTGCCGTAGTAAAACTATAGTAAAAATTTGTTGCTGTTCGTATTGCAGCTAGTCTGAGTACAAAGAGTCAGCAACAAAATAGAAACTGAAAGTCGGATTAATTTGGAGATCGGTTCACGAAAAAGCCAGCCACGCCAGCTTAACTCTCGACTTCTGTGGAAAAACTATATTAAAAACTTGTTGCTGGTTAAATTGCAGCTAATCTGAGTACAAAGAGTCAGCAACAAAATAGAAACTGAAAGTCGGATTAGTTTGAAGATTGGGTAATGAAAAAGCCAGGCCACGTCAGCTTAACTCTCGACTTTTCTGTGGAGAAACTATATTAAAAATTTGTTGTGGTTAAATTGCAGCTAGTCTAAGTACAAAGAGTCAGCAACAAAATAAAAACCGAAAGTCGGATAAGTTTTCAGATCGGCTTACGAAAAAACCGGCTACGCCAGCTTCACTCGCCTTTTCCGTAGTAAAACCATAGTAAAAAATTGTTGCTGCTCGTACTGCAGCTAGTCTGAGTACAAAGAGTCAGCAACAAAATAGAAACCGAAAGTCGTATTAGTTTGGAGATCGATTTTCGAGAAAATCGGCTACGCCAGCTTCACTCTCGACTATTCCGTAGAAAAACTATGATATAAATTTGTTGCTGCTCATGCTGCAGCTAGTCTGAGTACAAAGAGTCAGCAACAAAATAGAAACCGAAAGTCGGATTAGTTTGGAGATCAGTTAAAGAAAAAACCGGCCACGCCAGCTTAACTCTCGGCTTTTCTGTGGATAAACTATATTACAAATTTGTTGCTGGTTAAATTGTAGCTAGTCTAAGTACAAAGAGTCAGTAACAAAATAAAAACTGAAATTCGGATAAATTTGGAGATCGGTTTTTGAAAAAATCGGCTTCGCCAGCTTCACTCTCGACTATTCCGTAGAAAAACTATGATATAAATTTGTTGCTGCTCATGCTGCAGCTAGTCTGAGTACAAAGAGTCAGCAACAAAATAGAAACCGAAAGTCGGATTAGTTTGGAGATCGGTTAAAGAAAAAACCGGCCACGCCAGCTTAACTCTCGACTTTCTGTGGAGAAACTATATTAAAAACTTGTTGCTGGTTAAATTGCAGCTAGTCTAAGTACAAAGAGTCAGCAACAAAATAAAAACCGGAAGTCGGATTAGTTTGGAGATCGGTTTTCGAAAAAATCGGCTACGCCAGCTTCACTCTCGACTATTCCGTAGAAAAACTATGATATAAATTCTTTGCTGCTCATGCTGCAGCTAGTCTGAGTACAAAGAGTCAGCAAAAAAATAAAAACCGAAAGTCCGATTAGTTTGGAGATCGGTTAAAGAAAAAGCCGGCCACGCCAGCTTAACTCTCGACTTCTGTGGAAAAACTACATTATAAACTTGTTGCTGGTTAAATTGCAGCTAATCTGAGTACAAAGAGTCAGCAACAAAATATATACCGAATGTCGGATTAGTTTGGAGATCGGTTTACGAAAAAACCAGCTACGCCAGCTTAAATCTCGACTTGCCGTAGTAAAACTATAGTAAAAATTTGTTGCTGTTCGTATTGCAGCTAGTCTGAGTACACTGAGTCAGCAACAAAATATAAACTGAAAGTCGGATTAGTTTGAAGATTGGGTAATGAAAAAGCCAGGCCACGTCAGCTTAACTGTCGACTTTTCTGTGGAGAAACTTTATTAAAAACTTGTTGCTGGTTAAATTGCAGCTAGTCTAAGTACAAAGAGTCAGCAACAAAATAAAAACTGAAATTCGGATAAATTTGGAGATCGGTTTTCGAAAAAGCCGGCTACGCCAGCTTCACACTCGACTATTCCGTAGAAAAACTATGATTTAAATTTGTTGCTGCTCATGCTGCAGCTAGTCTGAGTACAAAGAGTCAGCAACAAAATAAAAACCGAAAGTCCGATTAGTTTGGAGATCGGTTTTCGAAAAAATCGGCTACGCCAGCTTCACTCTCGACTATTCCGTAGAAAAACTATGATAAAAATTTGTTGCTGCTCATACTGCAGCTAGTCTGAGTACAAAGAGTCAGCAACAAAATATAAACTGAAAGTCGGATTAGTTTGGAGATCGGTTTACGAAAAAACCGGCTACGCCAGCTTCACTCGACTTTTCCGTAGTAAAACCATAGCAAAAAATTGTTGCTGCTCGTACTGCAGCTAGTCTGAGTACAAAGAGTCAGCAACAAAATAAAAACCGAAAGTCGTATTAGTTTGGAGATCGATTTTCGAGAAAATCGGCTACGCCAGCTTCACTCTCGACTATTCCGTAGAAAAACTATGATATAAATTTGTTGCTGCTCATGCTGCAGCTAGTCTGAGTACAAAGAGTCAGCAACAAAATAGAAACCGAAAGTCGGATTAGTTTGGAGATCAGTTAAAGAAAAAACCGGCCACGCCAGCTTAACTCTCGGCTTTTCTGTGGATAAACTATATTACAAATTTGTTGCTGGTTAAATTGTAGCTAGTCTAAGTACAAAGAGTCAGTAACAAAATAAAAACTGAAATTCGGATAAATTTGGAGATCGGTTTTTGAAAAAATCGGCTTCGCCAGCTTCACTCTCGACTATTCCGTAGAAAAACTATGATATAAATTTGTTGCTGCTCATGCTGCAGCTAGTCTGAGTACAAAGAGTCAGCAACAAAATAGAAACCGAAAGTCGGATTAGTTTGGAGATCGGTTAAAGAAAAAACCGGCCACGCCAGCTTAACTCTCGACTTTCTGTGGAGAAACTATATTAAAAACTTGTTGCTGGTTAAATTGCAGCTAGTCTAAGTACAAAGAGTCAGCAACAAAATAAAAACCGGAAGTCGGATTAGTTTGGAGATCGGTTTTCGAAAAAATCGGCTACGCCAGCTTCACTCTCGACTATTCCGTAGAAAAACTATGATATAAATTTGTTGCTGCTCATGCTGCAGCTAGTCTGAGTACAAAGAGTCAGCAAAAAAATAAAAACCGAAAGTCCGATTAGTTTGGAGATCGGTTAAAGAAAAAGCCGGCCACGCCAGCTTAACTCTCGACTTCTGTGGAAAAACTACATTATAAACTTGTTGCTGGTTAAATTGCAGCTAATCTGAGTACAAAGAGTCAGCAACAAAATATATACCGAATGTCGGATTAGTTTGGAGATCGGTTTACGAAAAAACCAGCTACGCCAGCTTAAATCTCGACTTGCCGTAGTAAAACTATAGTAAAAATTTGTTGCTGTTCGTATTGCAGCTAGTCTGAGTACACTGAGTCAGCAACAAAATATAAACTGAAAGTCGGATTAGTTTGAAGATTGGGTAATGAAAAAGCCAGGCCACGTCAGCTTAACTGTCGACTTTTCTGTGGAGAAACTTTATTAAAAACTTGTTGCTGGTTAAATTGCAGCTAGTCTAAGTACAAAGAGTCAGCAACAAAATAAAAACTGAAATTCGGATAAATTTGGAGATCGGTTTTCGAAAAAGCCGGCTACGCCAGCTTCACACTCGACTATTCCGTAGAAAAACTATGATTTAAATTTGTTGCTGCTCATGCTGCAGCTAGTCTGAGTACAAAGAGTCAGCAACAAAATAAAAACCGAAAGTCCGATTAGTTTGGAGATCGGTTTTCGAAAAAATCGGCTACGCCAGCTTCACTCTCGACTATTCCGTAGAAAAACTATGATAAAAATTTGTTGCTGCTCATACTGCAGCTAGTCTGAGTACAAAGAGTCAGCAACAAAATATAAACTGAAAGTCGGATTAGTTTGGAGATCGGTTTACGAAAAAACCGGCTACGCCAGCTTCACTCGACTTTTCCGTAGTAAAACCATAGCAAAAAATTGTTGCTGCTCGTACTGCAGCTAGTCTGAGTACAAAGAGTCAGCAACAAAATAAAAACCGAAAGTTGTATTAGTTTGGAGATCGATTTTCGATAAAATTGGCTACGCCAGCTTCACTCTCGACTATTCCGTAGAAAAACTATGATATAAATTTGTTGCTGCTCATGCTGCAGCTAGTCTGAGTACAAAGAGTCAGCAACAAAATAGAAACCGAAAGTCGGATTAGTTTGGAGATCGGTTAAAGAAAAAACCGGCCACGCCAGCTTAACTCTCGACTTTTCTGTGGATAAACTATATTACAAATTTGTTGCTGGTTAAATTGTAGCTAGTCTAAGAACAAAGAGTCAGCAACAAAATAAAAACTGAAATTCGGATAAATTTGGAGATCGGTTTTCGAAAAAATCGGCTACGCCAGCTTCACTCTCGACTATTCCGTAGAAAAACTATGATATAAATTTGTTGCTGCTCATGCTGCAGCTAGTCTGAGTACAAAGAGTCAGCAACAAAATAGAAACCGAAAGTCGGATTAGTTTGGAGATCGGTTAAAGAAAAAACCGGCCACGCCAGCTTAACTCTCGACTTTCTGTGGAGAAACTATATTAAAAACTTGTTGCTGGTTAAATTGCAGCTAGTCTAAGTACAAATAGTCAGCAACAAAATAAAAACTGAAATTCGGATTAATTTGGAGATCGGTTTTCGAAAAAATCTGCTACGCCAGCTTCACTCTCGACTATTCCGTAGAAAAACTATGATATAAATTTGTTGCTGCTCATGCTGCAGCAAGTCTGAGTACAAAGAGTCAGCAACAAAATAGAAACCGAAAGTCGGATTAGTTTGGAGATCGGTTAAAGAAAAAACCGGCCACGCCAACTTAACTCTCGACTTTCTGTAGAGAAACTATATTAAAAACTTGTTGCTGGTTAAATTGCAGCTAGTCTAAGTACAAAGAGTCAGCAACAAAATAAAAACCGGAAGTCGGATTAGTTTGGAGATCGGTTTTCGAAAAAATCGGCTACGCCAGCTTCACTCTCGACTATTCCGTAGAAAAACTATGATATAAATTTGTTGCTGCTCATGCTGCAGCTAGTCTGAGTACAAAGAGTCAGCAAAAAAATAAAAACCGAAAGTCCGATTAGTTTGGAGATCGGTTAAAGAAAAAGCCGGCCACGCCAGCTTAACTCTCGACTTCTGTGGAAAAACTACATTATAAACTTGTTGCTGGTTAAATTGCAGCTAATCTGAGTACAAAGAGTCAGCAACAAAATATATACCGAATGTCGGATTAGTTTGGAGATCGGTTTACGAAAAAACCAGCTACGCCAGCTTAAGTCTCGACTTGCCGTAGTAAAACTATAGTAAAAATTTGTTGCTGTTCGTATTGCAGCTAGTCTGAGTACACTGAGTCAGCAACAAAATATAAACTGAAAGTCGGATTAGTTTGAAGATTGGGTAATGAAAAAGCCAGGCCACGTCAGCTTAACTCTCGACTTTTCTGTGGAGAAACTATATTAAAAATTTGTTGTGGTTAAATTGCAGCTAGTCTAAGTACAAAGAGTCAGCAACAAAATAAAAACCGAAAGTCGGATAAGTTTTCAGATCGGCTTACGAAAAAACCGGCTACGCCAGCTTCACTCGCCTTTTCCGTAGTAAAACCATAGTAAAAAATTGTTGCTGCTCGTACTGCAGCTAGTCTGAGTACAAAGAGTCAGCAACAAAATAGAAACCGAAAGTCGGATTAGTTTGGAGATCAGTTAAAGAAAAAACCGGCCACGCCAGCTTAACTCTCGACTTTTCTGTGGATAAACTATATTACAAATTTGTTGCTGGTTAAATTGTAGCTAGTCTAAGTACAAAGAGTCAGTAACAAAATAAAAACTGAAATTCGGATAAATTTGGAGATCGGTTTTCGAAAAAATCGGCTTCGCCAGCTTCACTCTCGACTATTCCGTAGAAAAACTATGATATAAATTTGTTGCTGCTCATGCTGCAGCTAGTCTGAGTACAAAGAGTCAGCAACAAAATAGAAACCGAAAGTCGGATTAGTTTGGAGATCGGTTAAAGAAAAAACCGGCCACGCCAGCTTAACTCTCGACTTTCTGTGGAGAAACTATATTAAAAACTTGTTGCTGGTTAAATTGCAGCTAGTCTAAGTACAAAGAGTCAGCAACAAAATAAAAACCGGAAGTCGGATTAGTTTGGAGATCGGTTTTCGAAAAAATCGGCTACGCCAGCTTCACTCTCGACTATTCCGTAGAAAAACTATGATATAAATTTGTTGCTGATCATGCTGCAGCTAGTCTGAGTACAAAGAGTCAGCAAAAAAATAAAAACCGAAAGTCCGATTAGTTTGGAGATCGGTTAAAGAAAAAGCCGGCCACGCCAGCTTAACTCTCGACTTCTGTGGAAAAACTACATTATAAACTTGTTGCTGGTTAAATTGCAGCTAATCTGAGTACAAAGAGTCAGCAACAAAATATATACCGAATGTCGGATTAGTTTGGAGATCGGTTTACGAAAAAACCAGCTACGCCAGCTTAAGTCTCGACTTGCCGTAGTAAAACTATAGTAAAAATTTGTTGCTGTTCGTATTGCAGCTAGTCTGAGTACACTGAGTCAGCAACAAAATATAAACTGAAAGTCGGATTAGTTTGAAGATTGGGTAATGAAAAAGCCAGGCCACGTCAGCTTAACTGTCGACTTTTCTGTGGAGAAACTTTATTAAAAACTTGTTGCTGGTTAAATTGCAGCTAGTCTAAGTACAAAGAGTCAGCAACAAAATAAAAACTGAAATTCGGATAAATTTGGAGATCGGTTTTCGAAAAAGCCGGCTACGCCAGCTTCACTCTCGACTATTCCGTAGAAAAACTATGATTTAAATTTGTTGCTGCTCATGCTGCAGCTAGTCTGAGTACAAAGAGTCAGCAACAAAATAAAAACCGAAAGTCCGATTAGTTTGGAGATCGGTTTTCGAAAAAATCGGCTACGCCAGCTTCACTCTCGACTATTCCGTAGAAAAACTATGATAAAAATTTGTTGCTGCTCATACTGCAGCTAGTCTGAGTACAAAGAGTCAGCAACAAAATATAAACTGAAAGTCGGATTAGTTTGGAGATCGGTTTACGAAAAAACCGGCTACGCCAGCTTCACTCGACTTTTCCGTAGTAAAACCATAGCAAAAATTTGTTGCTGCTCGTACTGCAGCTAATCTGAGTACAAAGAGGCAGCAACAAAATAGAAACCGAAATTCGGATAAATTTGGAGATCGGTTTACGAAAAAGCCGGCCACGCCTGCTTAACTCTCGACTTTTCTGTGGAGAAACTACACACATCAAAAGTGTCTAGGGATCAAGCATTTTTATGCGGATTTCTTGAGATTGAGATGTGGCTTTGTAATAAATTTATGATTTAATAAATTTATATGGATCCTTTTTGGTGCATTTCATAATTTGAAACAGGAACTGTCAATCAAATTCGAGTAAAAGATGAAAATCAGTTGTCAATATTTTCCCTATAAAAACATACAACGCATTGAAGACATTATTAGTTCTACTGTTTCCCTACTACTGATTAAAACCAACGTTATTATGGAGCGGCGACGTCATTTAAGCAGGGAAGAAATGCTCAGAGCCGTGGGAATGATAGAAGCTGGTTCCCGGCAACGTACTGTGGCTTTAGCTCTGAATACAGAGACAGAGTGAGTCACTCTGAGTCAGAGTGTTATCAGTCGACTTTGGACACGTTACCGAAGCACTGGTACCGGCTGAGCGCCATGGAGGACGGTATCGCTGCACCACACGGAGACAAGACCGATACATTCAAATCTTAACTCGAAGAGCTCCAACAATAACCGCCATGATGTTAGCCGTGAGGCTTCATCACTCTTCAGGGAACTTAATTAGCGACCAAACAGTCAGAAACCGCTTGCATGAAGTGAACCTTCATTCCCGAAGACCGCTACGGGTACCACCTATAGCAATGCACAATCGTAGGATTCGATATCAATGGGCTCTTGAACACAGAAATTGGGCAGAAGAACAATGGCGTTTCGTGTGCTTTTCTGATGAGTCTCGTTTTGGTATGAGACCGGATACAAGACGTATACGACACTGGAGAACCCCTGGACGCCAACAGCGATTAAAATCCTGCCAGGAAGTCCATCCTTATAGTGGTGGAACCATCATGGTATGGGCGGGTATTTGGATCGGCGGAAGAACTGAGTTGATTTGGATCAGAGGCAACCACAACGCTCAAATTTATGCTGAGACGATTGTATCAGACGTCATCGTTCCTCTACAAGTGCAAATCGGTCCCTTATTTCAGTTAACGTGTGTGTGCGCGGTCGTGCATGATAATGCACGACCGCACACCGCAAGAGTTGTAAGACACTCTCGCCGCAGCTAACATCAATGTCCTGCCCTGGCCTGCTCAGTCGCCAGACTTGAACCCGATTGAGCATGCATGGGATATGCTACAGAGAAGAGCTCTGCCGAATATGGAGGGTATCCAGTCGCAAGAAGACCTTTTTTTGTTGTTGCAACGAACATGGGCGGCCATTCCACAGCGTGATTTAGATGAACTCATTTTGAGTATGCCAAACCGATGTTCTTGTGTTGTTAGTGTTCGCGGTAGAAACACGGATTATTAATTGTTTAAGTTACCCAATAAAATTTTAAAGAAAACTGTTATTTCAGTCTTTTTTTCGAACTTTAATGTTAGTGGTTCAAATGTCAAAAATCCCTTTATTAGGAAAATGGCAAATTTCTTTATTAATGCAAAGGTGACTTGGTTTATCGTTACTGTGACAAACGAAAACACTTTATTTGATGAATCCTTAAAGAAAATTTTAATTAATATCAATCAGGAGAAAAGTTATTGCAAAAATATATGTTGATCCCTAGACACTTTTGATGTGTGTATATTAATATGGCTGGTTAACCTGCAGCTAATGATAAAACTGAGTACATAGAGTCAGCAACAAAATAAAAACCGAAAGTTGGATTAGTTTTGTTAGAGTCACTCAACAGCTTTCTGAATCTCAGAGTTGGTTTTCTGTAACCGGCCTGTACCTTTTAGAAAAGCTTGGAAACTAAGCCCCACTGTCAAATCGTCAACACATACCTTAAAGTGTCTGTCTTTTTAATGTGAAAAGTAGTGTAAACAAAGTGCATTCATGACAATGTATACTTACTGTTTTGTGGGAGAAAACGTTAAATGCTCAACATGCTTTTTGTAGGTACGTTTCAAAAATGTCTTCTAATACCCCCATTTATTCATAATTTCCGGTTGTTCTTGTTCTCCACTCTTGGTGTTTTCATTCACCGCGGGCGGCGGGCTGTCATCAGTGTCAACTGTCACTGTCATAACAAAAGTCATCTTTTTCCTGCCCTGATACTTAGCCTTTTATGCAAATTTATCATTTTTTTTGTACTTTATTAGTAAGATCTAAATTCTTAATACTTAATTAGGATCTAGCCTAAAAGACTAATAAGCACTTTTGCACTTTTACACAAGTCCGTAGCACTTACTTTATTGACAGTAGTGATGCAACGAATGGATACAAAAACCAGACCATCCGGGTTTTTTAATGGTTTTTAGATTCAGCCCGCGCTGTAATGATGCCGTTAAAAAAATGCGATTTATATCGCGGATCCAAATAAATCACGATACTAACCCTATAAAATATAATAAAATAACCATAAACAAGCATATTCTGAAGCAACGTCAAAAATAATTTTGACGTTGCTTTGTTTATTAGAGCCCCAAAGTTGGGTGCCATACGTCCAAATTGGCATCAGATTAATTATGCTTGTACTCGTATAGGGTTATTTTATTATGTATCAATGATAGACAAGATTTCCTTCCGAGTAACCAATACTTACTCATAGATCATCGCTAATCGAGTTCCTGTCATTTCTCTTTGACATAAGCTATGGGCGAGCTCGTGTTCCACGCGCGCCTCAAAGAGATGTCAGCACATTGAAAGGGCCCGCAAGGGCCGAAGCCTGCCGGGGTTGCGGGACTGTTCGAAAGAGATACCGTGGCCCCGGAACATAAAGGGCGAGGAAGGAACGTGAATGGGTTTTAGTTAGTATTAGCTTAAGGTACTTGCATACCATTTAGATGTGATAGTCCAAGTGTTTGTTTATAAAATCAATGTGAATTGATTTTGACTCTTTCAGTTTGATCTTCCATTTTTGTGTCCAGTCATAAACTTTGTTCCCAGCTAGTTGAACTTTTTCTAGTACTTCTCTGTGGCTTGATCCAGTAGCCATAATTGCAGTATCATCTGCAAAGGTCGCAATGGTGCGGTTTTCCAGTTCTGGGATGTCACATGTGTATAACAAGTACAAAATTGGGCCTAGCACACTTCCTTGAGGTACACCAGCTTTTATAGCTTTTAGCTCGGAATATGCGTCCTCCTGCCGTATTCTAAACATTCTGTTAGTTGTATACGACTCTAGGATATCTGCAAATTCTGGTAGCATGCGTCTGAGCTTAAATATTAGACCCTTTTGGCAAACTTTGGCAAAAGCTTGCGCGACATCTAAAAGCACGGTGGAGCAGACTTCCTTGTTTTCAAGCCAAATTGATGATTTGGAATAAGTTCTCTATCTTCTATTATTGGTTTTAACCGTTTCAATAAGAGTTTTTAAATAGTTTTGATAACAGAGAACTAGGTATATTCATACATATAATAAAGAAGGAGATAAAATATGGCGTGGAGTTCAAAATGTGTAGAAAACTGGTGAAGCAACAGTTGCCGTGGTTCCCCCTCCATAACGCTATTAATATTGCACACACAGTTCTGTCAAAACAATACTACGACCAAGTGCACACACGCGCCATCGTTAACTCTGTCATTTAAATATAAACCTTATTCTTTAACCACAGCGTACTTTTCCGTATAATTTACTCACACGAAAACAATTATCATTGTGTGCTGTCGGGAGACGAGGGCAGATATGACACAGTGCTTGACTAAATCGAAGAGTTTTCGATAAATATATATCGATAAATTTTTATAAAGGTTTTGGAAATAAAGTAAATGAAAACAATATGAAACCTATAAAACATTCTTCAATTAATAAAAATATTTTAAAAACAATTACAAATCAAATAACACAGTTACACGTAGTTCAAAAACAATATCAAAGCATTTATTTCAGTTAGGACTACTTTGACAACAATAGTGCCTACTATTGTTGTCAAAGACAAAAAAAAAATTTACCATAGACCATCGTCCCTCCAACCATCGTCCTTCCATGGATTACAAGAGTTAACAAGTTGAAGAAAAATCTGAAATAGTAATATAACAATTCGTAGTGCACTTTCTTGTCGATAGACTTTGTCAAACCTCCACGAGCACATCACTAGCTCACGCTCAAATACGGCGGACCAGAGCAGCGGACGCACCATGCGACATAACGGCTTAATGATGTTTCGTTATGTTCGCTGTACATTGCTTGTTCAGTCACTCAGTGACAGACTGAGGTGGTTGTAAAAGAGCAATGTATTTAATGCAAACATAATACAGTCAAAGTAATACAAAAAAACTTAAATAAAGTAGTACAAGTCAGATATATTTTAGGGATTACGGTTTTTCGTGATTTTTATGACAAATATTGTAAAATACTTGTACCTACTTACCTGTGCTGTGGTAACTGATGCAATGACTTCTAAAGTTTTTGTCTTCCCTTCTATTTTTGCACTGATTCAGATATTTCTAATAAGCACATTGAGTTGAGTGCTATATTGGAAGCTTTGTCCTATATACTGTCAATTAATGGCGATGATTTTGTGATTCTGACAGACTCCAAAAGCTCGCTGCAACACTTGGCTCGGCACACTTCTCACATGCGAGGTATTCCGACAGCCTACGCGTTATATGAATTGATCTTAAAACTTCAAGCTAATTCCAAAACGGTGCGCCTCCAATGGATTCCGTCACATATTCAATTTGAAGAAAATGATATTGTTGATTTACTCGCCAAACAAGCGTGTGTTGACGGAGTCCCTACGAATATTACTCTGCTATATTCAGACTATTTTGGAAAGGCAAAAAAAAGTGTTTAGATTTTTGGCAAGAGTATTTTGATGGAAGATCAAAAGAAAAGGGGATCTGGTACCGAACTATCCAGCCAGAGATCTCTCGGTCTCCGTGGATTGATTGTGATCTGAACAGGAAATTAATTACTATAGCTTTAAGACTTCGTTCCGGCCATTTTCCTTCGAATAAGTTCTATCATTTAATGAAGAAAGTTTTGTCTCCAAATTGTGATGACTGTGGAGTAATTGATGATGTTTTTCATATCCTGATGGAGTGTGTCCGGAACGAAAATAGTAGACCTAATATGTGTTTGGACGATATAAAACGAATGCTATTGGCATTTGTAATTCCATCCTTGCTTTTCCAGTGTCCGAGAAAGCAAAAGAATTATATGAACTAGTAATAAGTAGATCGTAAGTTAGTGCTAAGTAGATCGTATAAGTAATTTGCTTTTCTGTACTGGGCGATGTGGTCGCTAAGCGACAAAGCCCTTTAATCAAATAAAAAAAACTATTTTTGCACAGAATGCTTGGTTAACGGCTTTGTGATGAGGTGGTTTACACCCTGTATATGACGATGCTTCATGGGGTGGTTTCCCAGGCTTTGAAATCACAATGACTTCAGCAACCTTCCATGACATTTGGCATTAATTAAAGTTGCCAGCCTAACAAAATTACCCCAATTCAGGAGCATTTAGCTAAGTTATAATACACTAGCTGACCCACGCAACTTGGTCTGCGTCATATAAAAGAGAAAAAACCCACAAAAGGAAAATAAGTAGGTATTCCCCGTTTTTGCAAAAAATTTCATTTATGCTCCGCTCCTGTAGGTTGTAGCGTGAAATGGACTATCCAACACCAAAAGATATTTTCAGTTTCAATCAGTAGTTCCTGAGATTAGCGCGTTGAACAAACAAACAAACTCTTCAACTTTATAACATTAATCAAAATCAATATATATCAGTATAATTTTGTCACCGTAAAATAGGCTTGTTAACTGAAAAAATCTAATTAGTCCGTCACTTAGATTATCAAAAAATATTTGACCCGTATTTTTTCTTTTGTCACATAAACCAAAATTGACGAAGATACGACGCTTTTAAAATTCCCAATACGTCACTGTTCGGTATCATTCTTAGTGAGTACCTACTGACGTCACGAGCCCCCACTCCCGAGTTTTGATGCGTCAAAAAAAAAAAATCAAAATCAAAGCATTTATTTCAAGTAGGCCAATAACAGGCACTTTTGAATTGTCGAAACAAAGATGAACATTTAATGTAGCTACAGTCCCAGTCACAAGACATAAAAACTGTGAAAGTACTGTAGTTGCCCATTCCCTAGCGTAGATCTCTATGGAGAAGAACGGGCAAGAAACTCCATGGACACTCTTTTAAATCAAAATATTGTTACAAAATCTTGGTTACATCATTCATGTTGAGATGTTATATTATGTGAGAACAATGTAGCAAGATGTGCACGTTAAAAGTGTCCATAGCCAAACAAAAACAAAATACAACTCAAAAACAAAATAATTAATTCAAATAAACCATGGCGACTAAGAGATGACCAGTCACAACTGACAGCGCCCGTTCACGCACATGACGCATGGATCAGCACCATTCAGCTCAACCATTTTGAAGGGAACTAAATGGTCCGACACACGCGCCATGATCAGCGAGACATTTGAGTGAGCATGACATACTCTCAACCGCCAGGGCACATTCAAGTCAAAAACTAAAGTAGGTTTCCAGTGAATGATAGCTTTCTAGTACATAGTACTCACACAATATGGGCTATGCGTTTATATAATACTAAATAGATTGAATCTATACAATGCAAAGATAGTTGTACAATCTTCAGCAGCTCCAACAATACCATTTAATGCTATCAATTTTTGAGCCCCTGTCCTTGTGGAGCAGGACCAGCATTGAGCCAAGCATTTTTATCAGCGATATAATCGCTCAACTTGTAATATGCTTGCTTACATAGTGTGCGTTTAATGCATGTTTTAAATTTAGTCTCATTCAGTTCAAGAATACTTTGTGGAATTTTATTATAGCATCTCAAACAGTACCCCATGAAAGATGAGTCTACTTTAGCGAGTCTAAAGCCTGGCTGAACTAGTTGGTCCCTATTTCTAGTACTGTAATTGTGTCTGTCGCCTCTTTTACCGAAAAGATGCAGATTTTTTCTAACGTACATTATGTTTTCGTAGATGTATTGGCAATGAACCGTCATGATGCCAATATCCTTAAAAAGTTCCCTTAGAGAATCGCGCCTACGAAGATTGTATATGGCTCGGATGGCTCTTTTCTGCAGAATAAATATAGACTCAATATCAGCAGCCCGTCCCCATAGCAAAATACCGTAAGACATTATACTATGGAAGTAACTAAAATAGACCAGTCTAGCGGTATCTACATCAGTGAATTGACGGATTTTTCTAATGGCATATGCTGCTGAACTCAAGCGCCCCGCAAGAGATGTTAAATGAGAACCCCATTGTAGCCTTGAATCAAGCGTAAGCCCCAGGAAAACCGTTTTATCTACGAATTCGAGTTTCTCTTTATTCAATATTATCTCACAATCACTACTTTTAACATTCGGTAATGAAAATCTTATGCATTTAGTTTTTTTTTCATTCAATACCAAATTGTTTGCTGTGAACCAATTTTGGACCTGAAGTAGGGCATCATTCACGTCATCTAGATTTTGGGCCCGTCTATTTATCTTAAAAATAAGAGAAGTGTCATCAGCAAACAACACCATATTTTGAGGTTGGTGTTTCAACAAATAGGGTAGATCATTTATATATACTAAAAAAAGGAAAGGACCCAATATTGAGCCTTGCGGAACCCCCATTTTTACATTCAAACCCTGTGAATTAACACCATTTATTTGAACATGTTGTTTTCTATCGCTCAAATAAGATTTTAGCAGGCTAAGTGCAAGTTTACCCAGTCCGTAATGCTCCAGTTTCAAAAGCAATGTGTCATGATTTACGCAATCAAAAGCTTTGGAGAGATCACAGAAAATTCCTATTGCGTCTTGGGACTCTTCCCACGCAGCAAATATGTGCTTTAATAGGGTTACTCCGGCGTCAGTTGTACAACGTCCCTTGGTGAAACCATACTGTTGATCATGTAAGATTCTGTTGGTGTTAAAATGATAAAGCATTTGATTAAGCATTACTTTTTCAAAAACCTTGCTAAAAACTGGTAACACGGATACAGGTCTATAATTATTGGAATCTTTACTGTCCCCGGATTTGAAAAGAGGTATGACTTTACTGTATTTCATTAAATCCGGGAAAACTCCTTGGTCTACACATAAATTAAAAATTAAAGCTAAATACGGGGCTATGGTCTCAAGTATAGATGTACAAACTTTGATAGACATGCCCCATAAATCTTCGGTCAGTTTGATTTTAATTTGCCGGAAAGCTTTAATAACTGTCATAGGGTTAATGTGTTTAAATTTAAATTCAGCCAGGCAGCCAGACACATTCGCCTTTAATAAGCCAATTGAGGCTTCAGGTGAGGAATTAAGAGCCTCCGTAGTTTTTATTGGTATTTCGGTAAAAAAATTAACAAATTCTTGAGCTACTTCCTGATCAGAGCTTTTAGGACCACATGCTGTATCTAATGTAAAGCTATTATTACGTATTTTCTTTCTGTTAGTCTCGTTATTTATGACTTTCCAAACGGTCTTTATTTATCTTTGTCAATATTCGTTGATTTACAAAAACAAAAAATACGTGTCCATTATTTTCTAATACTCTAACTGACGGACTAAATAGATTTACAATTTATTGATGGTGGAAACAAGCCTATTGTCAAACACGTTATATTGTATTCTCTCTAGCGATATTGCAAACTCTCGAAATATTGTCAAACGAACATACTGCTTACAATAAAACGCATTATTTTTCGTGAAATGCATGCGATGGTAGTCAACTCACGCGGTGTGGAGGGAAGGAGGGGTCCCCCTTGCCCAATGGTACCACTCTCATGAAAAGATACTCTACCATTTCTGAGAAATACCGATTAATATAACCTAACCTTAAAACACTTTATATTCCCCTAAAAAGCGTAGTCGACGGAGCCCCGCTTAGTGTGCCCCTATTATTGATCTCCAAACTAATCCGACTTTCGGTTTCTATTTTGTTGCTGACTCTTTGTACTCAGACTAGCTGCAGCATGAGCAGCAACAAATTTATATCATAGTTTTTCTACGGAATAGTCGAGAGTGAAGCTGGCGTAGCCGATTTTCTCGAAAATCGATCTCCAAACTAATACGACTTTCGGTTTCTATTTTGTTGCTGACTCTTTGTACTCAGACTAGCTGCAGTACGAGCAGCAACAATTTTTTACTATGGTTTTACTACGGAAAAGGCGAGTGAAGCTGGCGTAGCCGGTTTTTTCGTAAACCGATCTCCAAACTAATCCGACTTTCAGTTTATATTTTGTTGCTGACTCTTTGTACTCAGATTAGCTGCAATTTAACCAGCAACAAATTTTTAATATACTTTATCCACAGAAAAATCGAGAGTTAAACTGGCGTGGCCGGCTTCTTCTTTAACCGATCTCCAAACTAATCCGACTTTCGGTTTCTAATTTGTTGCTGTCTCTTTGTACTCAGACTAGCTGCAATATGAACAGCAACAAATTTTTACTATAGTTTTACTACGGAAAAGTCGAGAGTTAAGCTGGCGTATCCGGTTTTTTCGTAAGCCGATCTGAAAACTAATCCGACTTTCGGTTTTTATTTTGTTGCTGACTCTTTGTACTCAGATTAGCTGCAATTTAACCAGCAACAAATTTTTAATATAGTTTTTCCACAGAAAATTCGAGAGTTAAGCTGGCGTGGCCGGCTTTTTCGTAAACCGATCTCCGAACTAATCCGACTTTCAGTTTTTATTTTGTTGCTGACTCTCTGTGCTCAAAGTAGCTTCAGTATGAGCAGCAACAAATTTTTATTTAGCATTTTCTACGAAAAACTTGAGAGTTAAGCTGGCGTGGACTTTATTTATTTTGGCATATTTAACAAAAATTTATTTTTATGTTTTTTTTTATTTTTTTCTTTTGCATCTTTTAGCAACAAATTAGCAACAAATTAACCCTTATTCGCTTGATCGATAATTCCACTTCGAGTGATTTCCACGCTATCATAATGAAAAACTAGCGTTACTGCAATTTTTTTGCGATCGGCTGGAGCAACAAAAAAAATTTTTTGGCAACTAATTAGCAACAAAAAAGCAACAAATTTTGCCGTTTTTTTTTTTTCACACTGCTGATTTTACATCGCTAATTTTTTAGACCTTTCCGTTGAAGATTTTAATTCAAGTGAAAGAAAACTTTTCTTGTTTCCAACGAGTTTCACGCGAGAGAGACCGGCCTGATTAATGGTAGTTGGCTGGAGATAAAAAAAACGGGCCAAGAGCGAGTCGTACTCGCTTAGAACGGTTCAGGAAAAAAAAAACGGCGAAATATTCTATTTTATTTCTTGAAAATGGGATCCTCTTCAAATTTTAACTTTTTAATTATGTGTTATCCTAGCGGCCATCATCAGCCTATAATGTTCCTATTGCTGGGAGACAGGCCTCCTTTTAATGAGAGGGAATGGGCTATAATCCACCACGCGAGCCCAGCGCAGATTGGTTGATGTCACATGTCTTCGAATTTTTTGGTTCTAGGACGGTTTCCTCAGAGTGTTTTCTTTCGCCGTTTTTGAGAGCAGTGGTGATGAAATAAATTACATAAAGTAATGCGTTCGAGCCACATAAAACATCCAGCCGCTGTGGCTATTACTGAGAGATTCTTGATGGAAACCCAATGTAGCTTTGATCGATAGGCGTATGACCCAGGACCTCCATGCTCAGTAGACCAACAAGTTTCACTCTGAAACAAGTTTCTACATAATATGGTTCAAAGTATAAAGCCCTGTGACTGATGGCCAGACAGCGGAGCCGTACTAATAGGTTCGCGTGCTTACCTTTCGAGCACAGATCCCTAAAAAAGTACGCCCTCCTAGCTTGTGTTTAAAAAAAGCCGTTACAACAAGTCACAATTTGGTGACGTCAACGTGTTATTGATGTGTTTCTTGTTCTCCGTGTGTCGTGATTTTTGGACGTGTGAAAAATGGAAGCTAGTAGTGAGAAGCTTGTTAGTGTTGCTGCAATCCGTTCTTGTTTTTTGGGTCTTTTCGTGTCGAGACTTTTGTCTTACTACAGCTGTTTTCTGTTTAGGCTGGAAAAGTTGTGGGGATTTCCAAAGTCTGTTTAAATTCAAATTCAATTTCAAAATGATTTATTTCAATCTCTTTAGGATCATAATTTTATTATGTATACACATTCGATATAAATTAACTATTACAAAATTAAAATTTTAACGAGTACATAAAAAATATAAATTAAATAGTACCTATAAATTAAAATAAAATTCCAAAATTATAATGTTTATGACTAAAATAAAAATTGACAATTATAAAAATTAAAATATGAATCACAAAAAGTATAAAATATAAAAATAATAACAATATAAAAATTAATGTAAGTTAAAGTCACAAGGCTGGTCCGAGGAGGCCAGGGATAAGAGCAAATGGAAGGAATTGGGGGAGGCCTTTTCTCACTAAAACGATTAGCACTTGGCCGGTGTTCGCTATACGTAAGTCAAGTCAAATATTACCCACCTAGAGACCAAAGTACTACTGCTAAAAACGAAAAATGGTACACTCTAGTGCAAAATCGGCCTGTATAATCAAAAATGAGGCCAAGTCAAATCAAGTACAAGTGAGCCAAGGACTCGATTTCAAGCAAGCAAACTACGACCATGAACAGGGTTGTGATCAGCCCAAAAACCTAATTGTTAATGTGTAATACAGTTGATTGCAAATGAAATTGCTCTATGAACTGGCTCATTGAAAAGTTAGCTATCAAACTAGCAGTTCAGAACGAAAAAAATGTATTACTTTTTTTTTGCCTCAACGTATAGTCAAGGACTATAAATGGTGAGCCACCTATAACTATTCGTATTTTAGCCGTGTAGTGCAAATTGGGTTGAGCTGGTTATAATCGTACATAGTACAGAGTGACAACCCAAAGTCGACCGATGAGGGTTATCGTTTTTGAGTTCACGATTAAGGTCCTGTCATTCATTCTATTTGATACTTTAAAGTACCAATAACTTCATAAAAAGTTTATTTTATTGCATATTGTGCATACTTCAGATTCAAATTTACAATATTGGCCCTAAAATGAGCAAGCATTAAACATTATTTTTTTTTTTTCCTTCAAGTACTAACAAATTAGATTTTGAAAATCAAACTCAATCTACAAGTCATTATTAATCAGGAATGACTCAATCTAGACCACAATTGCGAATATTAGTAAAAATACGTGATAAAAAATCACGCAGCGCGAACACTATGACATCTGACATTTCGGAAGACCTAACTCTACACGAGCGCCCCTAGCGGCGAATTCGTGCACGACAGTCCCCATTGCAGGTTTAGCAACCGTAACCTAGCGACAATTGTTTTAGCGTAGCCATGGTAACGTTGACATACGGAGAAATGATGATTGGTCTAAATTCGACAACGGAAAAACTCAAACCCACGATTTTATCCAAACGCGTAGCGACCAAGATTAAAAGAAAGAGTGCAAAGTCAAATTTTCACTCCAAATTGTGTAAAATAATACGAAATACTCACACTTCCCAGTCTTTTAGTAAAAAAATATAAACATTTCAGAAGCCACTTGCATAAGAGCATCCTTCATAAATTAAACATAAATAAGACTCAGATTTTAACATAATGCGGACCCTCTAAATTATTCAAAAAAAAAAACTGTTAAACTATACTAACTTTTAAGCAACACGTGCAAGTCCATGATTTTTTCTTTATTTTTTCGCTTCCGTTTTTGTACGCCGTTCCGCAGTTAATGTATGCAGATACGGTATTTGTCAGTTTGCTTGGAAAAATGATGCGAAAATTCGTGTTTTCTGTTTAAATAAACTGTGAATGTGTTTTATACAATAGCATATTCTATCGGCGTTCATTTGTCTGACTTTGTAAAACCCTTTATAAAGGATCATCATCTGCCAAGCCTTTTCCCAACTATGTCGAGGTCGGCTTCCAGTCTAACTGGATGCAGCTGAATACCAGTATTTTACATGGAGCGCGTTTACTGCATGTAAAACCAAATCAGAAGCCCATGGGCGGCATAGAAACTCTGACACCAGGGTAGGCATTAACCACACGATAAAGAAAGAAATACATGGAGCGACTGCTTATCTGCCCTCCACATTTCAGTTCGTATTGGGTAATACGCATACACACCTTTGTAAGACTGGTTGTCAGACTAGATAACTTGAATTGTGTCAATAATGGTTGCCTTGGTTGGCTTTTTCGTTTTCAGCCTACGATTGTTCCTGAAAATCCGCTTGAAAATAATAAGAATAAGGTTTTTTTTTCTAAGGGCCTTTTTGATGTTATCTAGATTTTGGAGGAATTTGAAACATCCAATCACACTTTATTATAAAGGCAAAAGTTTGAATGTGTGTGTGGATGTGTGAATGTTTGTTACTCTTTCACGCAAAAACTACTAAACGGATTTCGATGAAATTTTGCTCACAGATAGTTTATAACCTTAATTAACACATATGATACGTTTTATCCCGATAGTAAGATCCCATTGTACAATTATGGAACTTCACGCGGGCGAAGCCGCGGTCAGAAACTAGTATCACCTAAATGAACAAACACACACATTTTATCGGCTCATCCTTTCTCATTAGCCCAATAAAAACATTCCATGCGTACATACACAACATTACGTAGTAAACCACTTTATATACCTGTATTCCTCTAATCACGGACCCAGATAAACAAAAAAGAATTAGGTATGTGCCGATAACACTTTGACTGTAAACTGGCCGAGCTTAGTACGGAGGGTCAGTAGAATAACAGGCCAGCTTATATTAGTTTTTTTACCACTCACTGATGGGTTGTATGTATGGGATAAAGTAAGAAATGAGTACCGTAAGACGGGGATATTTGGGTTTTGGGGGCTATTTGGGATGACCCAGAATTTCGAACAAAAATATCGATCACTATCGGTTGGTATATCGGTTGGTATATGGCACATTACAAACTCCAGCAACACTTTAATTGACTAATACTGAGTAGGTACCCTATTAGAGTAGACGACAAAAAAATAATAATTAGTCCAACAGTAAGATTATCAACAAATATTTGACCCGTATTTTTCCTTTTGTAACATACAGGGTGTAAACCACCTCATCACGAAGCCGTTAACCAAGCATTCTGTACATCAAACTAAAAAAATATTGCTGGAAAACAGCTTTTTTGTGGGTGAACAATCATGTTTTGTTGTGCTGATGGATGGATTGATTAGTACGGGGGTCATAGAGGTGTTTAAAGTAAAAATCTTACATTAAAAACTTGTATTTAAAAAAAAAAACTTGTCGAAAAGTTGGAACTTTGACCCCCCCATATCTCCGTAACTAGAAGGTTCCCAGGTATGGTGTAGGACAAAAAAATGATTGCAATGATGGGGAGAACAAGTGCCTTTCAGCTTCGTTAAGATGTGTTTTACACCCTTCATACTAAAATTGTCGAAGATGCGACGCTTTTAAAGTTCTCAATACGTCACGTTTTTAGCGAGTGAGGAAAATGTCATGAGGAAAGTTTTGAGTATGAATGTGGATGGCTATAAGAGTAGAGGAAGACCCAAGAAACGATGTATCGACTGTGTTAAGAACGATATGGCAAGAAAAGAAGTGTCTGATGTGATGACGAAAAATAGAGGAGTATGGAACAAGAAGACATGTTGCGCTGACCCCAAATTAATTGGGATAAAGGCAAGAGAATGATGACCACTGATGGGTTGCCTACCGTACTGCAAACACGTGTATTCCGGGTCACCGTAAAATCGTAAAACCCGTTAGATTGTAATGTAACTAGAGAAATTGTTAACTCTCGAAAGATTGTCAAACGAACATACTGCTTATTTTTCGGTAGATTACCTACAACCTATCGAAGTGATACCGTAATATTGTGAAATGTAAGCGACAGAACTCAACTCGCGCGGTGTGGAGGGGGAAGGAAGAATGAATAGATAATGTACCATTCCTGAGAAATACCGATTAGCATAAACTAACCTCAATACACTAGATATTCCCCTAAAAAGCGTAGTCGACGGAGCCCCGCCACGCGAGGCCCTTATTTCTGTCTGCAGGGTTTAAAGGAACCTAACTAACGTCCCGATTATGGGGGCAGAGATACTTCCGTCCCACGCATTTTACAATATTAAGGTTTCACTTCGATAGATTACAATCTACCGAAAAATAATGCGTTATATTATAAGCAGTACGTTCAGTATGGTTAACAATATTTCGAGAGTTTACAATCTCGCTAGAGATATTACAATCTAACGTGTTTGACAATTTTACGGTGACATATACAAACTTTGTATGCCCGATGTTTGTGCGAAACTATTTTATTAGTTTACGTGTACTTTTGGTCTGTCTGTGTTTTCCTTATGTACATAGTTGTACTAATCCTCGAGATTTATAAGCCAACAATGAAGGACAATGTTCTTTTTTGTTTTCGTCATGTTTCCTTGTGAAAGTTGTTTCTTTTTGTTTCCCTTATTTTTTGAGAGATCTTAACTAAATAATAACAGCCGCTGGGGTCGATCTTCAGGTTAAGCAGTACTTGCCTGGGATGGTGCTTGGATGGGTGACCACCGATTTTTCTTCGTGCCTTGGAAAGTACGTTAAGCTGTTGGTTCTGGCTATCATTTGTACCTACATCTTTGAAAGTCGTTACACCAGTCTGACAACCAGTCTTACCCAGGAGTATCTTACCCAGTACCTAATAACTGGATTGTGGAGGTCAAAAAGGCAGTCGCTCCTTGTAGAATACTGGTATGCAGCTACATAAGTTAGACTGGAAGCCGAACCCAACATACTTGGGAAAAGGCTAGGCATATGATGATTTTTACATAATTTTCTTGTTTCTTATTGAATAGTCTACTATTCATAATTGAGGACTGAACTAAGTAAACTGAATCTTTTAAATACGTTTACAGGTGAAAAAAAATATTCAGATTGTTTAGACTGATAAAGGGGAAAGATGCTTTACAAAATCGTTGCTCATCATAAAAATATGATCATTGATTTCATCCAAAATTTGAAGATCCGATTTTTGGATGAAATCATTGGTATATTTTTCATGATTGGTATATTTGGTCATCATCCCAACTAACAAAACACCCCATATAGCATCCAGCCATTAGAATTCATATTTACCTACTTATGCACTATTCCAAGCACAAGTTGGTGTACTAACTTATACACAGCGACATCAAACAGTATTACATGGCCTTGCGTTTTAATAGATTTCCTACACAATGAGAGATCCACTTCGACTAGGTTAGGTTGTTAGGTGGTGGTGCGTACGTGACTTCGCGCTGCCAACACAAGTCCTACTAAACTTATTCTTACTTTTTAATGGAATAAGTGCCTCGGTGCATACGGATTCCTTACCACAGAATGAGAATGAATGATAAAAATTTGCAAATGAAATGTATTTAGGACTTTTCTACATTTGGTTCAGTGCAAGTTGTGAATTAACTGAAAGAGAATTTGAATGAGCTTGGAGCGACTTATGGCTTAGTAATAAAAGCTGCGCAGGTTGATACAATTTTAAACTACAACTGCCGCGGTTTTTCCGTAGATGGATGACTCAATGTGATTGTTCAAGATAACAATGTCATAAGGTATAACCTGTCTAATAATTACCAAGGGAGGGGGTTTGTTTTACTTATTACTGTGTCTTCAAAGTCAGATAGGCAGTCGTTTCATCTAAATTACTGAGATGCAGCTGCCTCCCGTAAGATGGGAAATTGATCTCAACATGTTTGAGTTAAAATTTCCAAGGTACGGTACCCCAGTTGGATACCCCAATACCCCGGGTTCTAACGTAGGTTCTTTCAAGAAGGGTACCACATCGTGACGCTGACTGTCTATCATTATATTACATCAGCTCAACATTTTCAACAACAACATATTTTATACTGGGGTTGTCTTTCAACGCAAGCCTTTTTTTTTTTTTTTTTTTTTTTTTTAGGATGGGAAATCATCAAATGACTTCTCCCACTCTGGGCGGAGCGGGAGGGAGTGTCAGACTCTTACTGACTAAAACCCATCCATGTTCCTTCCTCGCCCTTTATGTTCCGGGGCCGCGGTATCTCTTTCGAACAGTCCCGCAACCCCGGCAGGCTTCGGCCCTTGCGGGCCCCTCTCTTCTGCTGACATCTCTTTGAGGCGCGCGTGGAACACGAACGCGCCGTCGACACGGCCTGTCGTCACTAGCCGGACGGATGGCTAGCTAGCCCATAGCTAACCGTCCACAGGCCCGCATCTACCGTGGCCGGTAGCCACCACGTGGCCCCCGACGCCCGGTGCGTCTCCCGCGGCGGCCGGGAAGAGAGGCTCTCTCCCTCTCTCGTTCCGCCACCTCCTTCGCTAGCATGACTGATTCGCAGAAGGAGGTGACGGCTTCCCATTCCGTCTCGCTCCGGACCATGGATTGAACTAGGGCCGGACGCGAGAGGTCGCCGCCGCCGATCGCCGCTACGAGGACACGGCGGTGCTCCGCCCACGCAGGGCAGACCTCCACCGTGTGCTCCACCGTGTCCTCCGGTCGATCCTCGCAGTGGAGACACCCGGGCGTTTCCTCCCGCCCGATTCGGTGCAGGTACCTCCCGAAACATCCGTGTCCGGTGAGGACCTGCGTCAGGCGGAAGGTGAGGACGCCGTGGCGCCTCTCTAGCCACTCCTCAAAGAGGGGACTTACCGCCACTATCGTGGCGTGCCCTGCGCGGGGTTGCGACAGTCGCTCTCTCCATGTCGCCATGAGATCGCGCCGGAGGTCAGTCCGCTGAGCGGCAATTTGCCGCGGCAGCGGAGTTTCCCCCCGGCGTAGTACCTCCGCGCGCCATTCGTGTAGGCGCGCGAGGACTATCGCCTCCAGATCCCATGGCGGCAATCCGGCAAGCAGGCCTGCCGCCTCGCGGGAGATCGTGCGGTACCCACGGACCATCCTTACGGCCACCACTTTTTGGGGCGCGTTCAGATAATGAGCGGCACGCCGCTTCAAGGAACGCGCCCACACTGGGGCCCCGTAGAGGGCCATGGACCGCACGACCCCCGCATAGAGCCTGCGGCAGGAGGCGTTTGGCCCCCCATTCAACGCAAGCCTACGAGTTATTTTTTTTATTTTTATTTATCTTTAAAACATTTCTGTCCTCATAGAATGATTATAGAAGCAATATTCCTAACAAATAAAACAGGACACAAACTAAAAAATCCTTGTGCAACCTACTTTCCTCCACAAATTTTGACACGAACCACTTGTTGCAATCGAAAAATACTGGACGACCTAACCACAGAAACTAATGACTTGCCCGTTTCAAGCTATATTGGGACGCTAGTAGCTATATCGAGATGCAGCTTGAAACGGGTAAATAAAAGTCCAAATGCGCGTGTATGTATGGCGAAATCCAATGAAACGCTAGTGGTTTTAAACGAATACGTTTGGCTTCACTGTAGGAAAGGTTTCGTCGTTCTCATTCAATGAGTGAACTATATTGAATGAATGGGTTTTTATTTTGTAACTTATTTTATAATTAACTTAACACACCGCTACCTGAATATGCGTAACGTACCTCAATGAATGCCTGACCATTCAAAGTGCACGTGCGTTTATTGATTGAGTGAACCATAATATTACTTAATGATTATTTCATTACTTATTCCTATTCGTAAAGATACGTTACGTACCTCAATGAATGCCTGAGCGTCCAAAGTGTACGTGTGTTTATGACTATCGCGTTCGTCTAATACTGAACTTGAGGTCCTGAGTTCAATGCCGGGGTTGGCCAAATTGTTATTGGGTTTTTCCGTCAGAAATTTCTCAGTAACAGCCATGGAGGTTGGATTTATGCCCGGTTGATGGCAATAGGCTCTCCGCCTATTCCATGGTACTTAAACACAGCTGGCAAAATGTGGGTGTATTTTAGGTTCACTTCAGCCTATGATATATTAGGTTTATTCTTTAAGATCAAATTATAGTATTACTAAAAACGGGGAGTCATCAATTTGATAATAAGAAAAGTCTTTAAAATCCAGAATAATTAATAAAACTTATAAATATCAGCCACGACACACTGTTTAAACAATTAAATGATCGGCAATTAACTAAAGTGTGGAGGTAACTCACTCATAATAAATATGCATGACAAACTTGTGGCGCAGAACAGATACAAATCGTGTCCAATTAGTTCACAAATGTGTTGTACGAAACATTCTGGTTGAATTTGGGCATAGTAATTGTAATTTAGTAACAGCTGTTTACCCATTTAGCTTGTCAAAAGGCTCATTCGGGGGACTACTACCTACCATCATCTACATAGCCTTTTTACCCGACTGCGCGACGCAAAGGAGGGTAATGTGTTTCCAACTATGTTGGGGTCAGCTTTCAGTCTAACCGGATGCAGCTGAATACCAATATTTTACATGGTATGGCTGTCTATCTAACCTCCACTTAGTACTGGGTAATACGATACCCCTTGGTAAGACTGGTTGTCAGACTTTTCGAGCCACAGACTACCTGTAACAACTAACAACTACCATCACATCTATTTAAGGACTAAGCTACGAGTTTACTGTATTTATTTTGAATGGCATCCTTGGCGGTCCCGCAGGTCAACCTAAGAGGTTCTCGTCTGCTTAACCAGACTATCCTGCCTTGAGAGTAAGGTCCCCAGCCATGATAGAAACTTACAAACTAAGCGACTACACGCTAAGAGGTACGAGCTTAGACATAGGGCGTCGCTGGTGGATCCAAACTGTGGTGCGGTTTGAAAAGTATTATAGTCAGTATAAAAATCATTACCTACATTATTGGTCTCCGCCTCGTTGGTCGTTGGCTACTGGTGACCATGAGGTCCTGAATCCGATTCCCAGGGCAAAGTTTAATTGGGCTTTTATATGTGGACTTTTCAAAGAGGAATAGTAGTTGTATTCACAGTTGCACAATTTTATTAGTTTTGTTGTTTGTGTTGTTCACGGATTATTAAAATAATGCTTAATTGTTAGGTTTATTGGCAATTACTTTTATATCATTAAGTGGGCCGTAGCATATTTTGGTTTATAATTTATAATGTGTATCGCAAAAAAGTTGTTAAAGGAAATAATAAATGCCTTTTATCTAATTAGAACGTAAAAATAAAGATGATATAAGATGGAAGAAACAAAAGTTGAATACTGGATGTCTACCAACCCGTATACTACCATAACCTTCCAAACAGTACCACCACCAGAAACCACAACTTTCACGTCTAAAATATTGGCCATGATACCAGCCACTTTATCACTCCGCAAATTCCTCCTACTTCCAAGCATCAGGTGTGTGTACCAGTTACAATAATTGTTCCCAGTAATGATAATGTTATTATTATTAATAAGAGGAATCAGCTTTTGAGAACGTCAAGCAATCACGTACAAACATGGCGGCGCAATGTAGACGTGTTCCTAATTCGTTATAATGCTACTGTTTGTTAGGGGGTGAAGCGAAATGTTTAGCCACAGATGGGTTTGAGTTTTGGGTTGGTATATTTACACGAGAATTACCTTTACAGAGAAAATAAGTGGTTTATCAGTTGACTGTTAATGGCATGCGATTTCCAAATCATATGTATCAGACATATGATTTAGAAATCGTTACAGGTAGTCGGTGGCCCAAAAGTCAACCAACCAGCCTTACCAAAGGGTTTCGTATTACTCAGCACTGACTGGGTTATGGAAGTCAGATAGACAGCCGCTCCATGTAAAATACTGGTATATGCAGTTGCATCTAGTTAGACTGAGAGCCGACCCCAACATAGTTGGGAAAAGGAAATACAGAATCATTACAAATAAATACAAAAAAAGTGCTAAACTGGAATCAGTATTTCTCTCCTAGATCTGTCACTAGCGAAATCATCACTAGATTTCAGTTCTCCAACATTGTGTGGTTTGTCAAGATGCTTTGTAATAATTTTGCGGCCCCAAGCAGAATGGCAACAAAGTCAAGACCATGATGATGATTTTGTTAACAATTGTGGGTAAATTGTCCGCATTTATAGCTAGTACGTACTTGTTACAAGCTCTGCGGTTTTTCCTCGAATCATTGATAAGTTAATGTTCGAAGTTTCCATGTCATTAGTTGGCAAAACACTCCAACTTGGAAACGTCTGTTCATTAGTAGAATAACAATATTGCGTACTCAATTCACTATCATTCTAAGGGAAAGCTTGCAGCCGCATTTAGCTGCAGCGCATTGCATTTCAAAACAAACATGAATTTGTGTGGCATACTATCACAAAAAAGGAAGGGAAAGGAAGGGAACGGTAATCTTTGGGAACTGCCGATAGAAGTGAAAACTCGTAGCCGATCCGCTAAGGCTACACCGTAGCGCATCGGCTACGCCGTAGCACATCGGCTACACCGTAGCGCATCGGCTACACCGTAGCGCATCGGCTACACCGAATCGCATCGGCTACGAATGCTACGAAATGCGTACGCGATGGTCACGCGAGTTTTCTGATTTTTGTTTACTCCAAAAGTGCTAATAACGAATCGATTGACACCTTATTCATCAAAATCGGATGAATAGTTTATTCGCTACGGAGGAACACATTATTCCTCATACATTATAGACTGCTAAAATCATAACCCTTCTTTTTGTGTGGCAGATAAGATCCCAACATCCTCTACCTTCCTTCCCCACAAAGATTAACAAAAACGAGTCTAATCCAAGACAGCCATTCTTTTAATAAGTCTCCGCTGGAGGTAGTAAATTACCCACAAATTGAGTGACTTGTTTGCTATCCCTCCACAAATGCGTCCCAGGACGTTGCACTCTTGGAGGGTCAGTCTTTGTACTCTCCGTCTTTAATGTTTTTAGCTGTCTGGAAAAGAAATGAAAATGCTGTTTTTGGGTAAAGCGCATCGCAGCAAAGTTAATTAAGAGTGCTGTAATGAAGTTTTGAGCCGTGATCTGTTAACGTTACTTAGTACTTGCAGTTTGAAAACATTAAGACTGGGACTGGAATTATGCTCCGGCAACGGAAAGTTTATGAATCTCTTAAAATACAGCATGAAACAACTACTCAGATATAGTGTTTTATTTTTCAGTACCTGGACAGTTCAAATGTCGATCAAACATAACTTTTTTTTTGTTCTTTTTTTAAATAAAATAAAAAAAATATGTAATATTTATAAATAATATATATAAATATTATACAATATTTTTTTTTATTATATTATTTTATAATATTATTTAGTATGCAGTGGGTAACATGTATGAGTGTGTGTATATGGATCTAGTTATCGCTGAAGGGTTAGGATGTACCTAATAGTACACAAACTTTCGCCACTTATGATAGAAGTCCAATATAATTATATCCAATATAGGCGCGAGTATATTTCGGGACTCCGTGACTGCTACTGAGAAATTCGTTTTTAAGTTTTAAGGTTTTTTTTTAAACAAGTGTTTATTGTAAGATTTTTAATTTAAACACCTTTCTAACCCCCGTACTATTCAATCCATCTATCAGCACAATATTTTAATTGCGTTATATTGAGTTCTTCTACAAAACATTATTTTTCACCCCAAAAAAAAAATCATTTCCCAGCAATATTTTTTTGCGTAAAGTTACTTAGTTTGATGAACAGAATGCTTGGTTGACGACTTCGTGATGAGGTGGTTTACACCCTGTATAGTAGAATCTAACTTAGTACGATGGCCAGCCTTTATAAAAAATAAGCTATCGAATAATAATTATCTAAACACCTCCAAACAAGGTCACCTCGTCCTTAGAAAATCTCAAGAAGCTTTCAAAGTAAAACTAGTCACAGAGTAACACGATATAAGTTTCCAACTTTCAACACCAATATCATAATGCTACGTACAAATTGAGTGGTAAAGACGTGCGGGACCGTTTTCCTCGTTAACCAAAGTGAGTTTCGATGTACCAACACAACGCTTTATACCGCTTCGAGGGAATAATTGTGGATTTTCTGAAAGATTTTTTGATGGACTAGGTTTTGTTAAGGGATTTGGGAGTAGCCTTGGATTGTGAAAGATTATTGGGGTGTGGTTCAAGTGTATTGTGATAGAGTATAATTTTTGTAGTCTAGCTTTTTGACTACTTTGTTCCTTAGGTCTGAATTCTTGTCGCGCTGACGGTCGGTCACGTACGGTCGGTCGTGACGTCAGCGAGAACAAAATACGGCGGTCGGTCACCGTTGACGTCGGCGTCGCAGTATGGTGCTATACACCGTGACTTTTTAGTGGTCTTACAAAGGCAGTCCATGGTCATGTATCCAATGACTAGTAATTTATTTATTTATTTATTTATTTATTTATTTAATGACTAATAATCGACTAATGACTAGTAATCGTTCATAATAAAAAATAGGTACTTATTTATGAGATTTGAATAATTTAAAAATAAATTTTATTCATTATTATGATGCAAGGCGTAGTTTTGTCTCGTTGAAAATGGTGATGGAATGATCTGCTCGACTCGTGCGCTAGGTAGGTATACTCTACAGTTTGATACGTAAACATTTTTAACAGGGTGTTTCATATTTCTAATGTATTATTTATTTTTCTTCGTAGCTATTATTTTAATTACTTAATGATAAAAATAATAATCGCGCCTAGAGGTATTTTATGACGGGTACATTGAG
This sequence comes from Xestia ashworthii, assembly GCA_950022955.1. Classification (NCBI taxonomy): domain Eukaryota; kingdom Metazoa; phylum Arthropoda; class Insecta; order Lepidoptera; family Noctuidae; genus Xestia; species Xestia ashworthii. Next base: position 3,569,434 of record OX465549.1, read on the forward strand.
TGGACCGCTTTTGTAAGACGACTAAAAAGTCACGGTATATAGAACTCAATGTCAGTCGACCGCCAGCACGACAAGAATTCAAGCCTTAGTTGCATTTACGACGTCTCCCGTGTGGTTGTACCAGATCAAGAGCAGTTTAAACGAGTTTACATCTGCCTCGGCACGACAGTAACTGTTGTGATTGGAGACAGCTCTGTGATGTGAGAAGGTTGTAACGTCAATCAACTCAACCTTTGACAGTCATCTACTGGACCATAGACTTGCACATCAAGTCTGACCATCTACCTTTTTAAGGTCGTTTATTCATCTGCCTTGGGTGCAGCCCATGCTATGGTAGCCGACACTTTTCTCCACTTCAGGACTAGTTCCTTCCACCAGCCATCGGTCTTTGGACAAATACGGCCATTTGCCCAATGCCACTTCAATTTTGTTGTAAATGTTGTAATGTAATCATTACCTGCCAAACCTTTGCCCAACTATGTCAAAAAGTTCGTTACTACCTACCGTCGTCGGTACCACCTACCATCTACCAAGCCTTTTCCCAAGTATGTTGGGGTCGGCTAACAATCTGACCGAATTTAGCGGAATACCCTAGTGCGACAGCTTATCTGACCTCCACAACCCAGTTGGTACTGGGTAATAGTAAGACTGGTTGACAGAATTTTCGAGCCTCTGACTATTTGTAACGACTGTCAAAAATCGCTTGTGATGTAATAAGGTTTAATTTTCACGAGACGTATCTTCTAAGTTTCCTCCTTAAAATTCTACTCATAAACCATGAGCCGAAATAAGGCAAACCAAGAAACAGTAACTACTTTAAAACTATAGCTTGCCACAACAGCGAGTCGATTAAGCGTATTTGCAGCCAGGAAATACGTCCTTTATTAATTGCTTTTTAAATACGCCACAAAATACCTTTGAACCGCTTCTTTGTTCTTCAACTGTATTAACTAGTTCAGTTTCGAGTCGTAAATAAAAAGTTATGGGAAATGTATTTGAATAAGGTTTCTGGAAGATTCGCTCAAATGTCGCCCCTTTGGTACTATTGCTTCCTAAAATGTAATGCGTCCTTTGTAGATAAGAGATGATGGCATGTATGTATGTTCAGATAAAAATGGTAGATGATTTTTGTATTTAAACTTGGTTTCGTAAAGATTTGAAACTTCAAACTAAGTTTATTGCATATTGTGCAGTCAAATTATGTTTCTTGGTTTCTTTATCTGATCATGTTTGCTTTATTTCGAAGTCATAGAGAGACAGAGGATATGTTGTGTTTATACTCATTTTTGCGACAATCTCTCATGCCAAAGAGTATCGTGACACTTAGTAATTTGTTTGTAATTGGCTAAATTCATTTCTCACAAAAAAACGTCAGCTGTTCAATTGGAAGTCGATTCCAACAAAGTTGTGAAAAGCATAAGTCGAATAGATCACGTGCATGTTTATAGGGCGTAAAACTAAAATATTTTGCAAATTGCGTAATTTCTTACTGCCAAGCATTTCCGCCAAGGATCGCCTTATTATCTAAACTAATGTTATCAAGTGGAAGAGTTTGTTTGTTGGTTTGTTTGGTTGAATGCGCTAATCTCAGGAACTACCCGCTCGAATTGAAAACTTCTTTTTGCGTTGGATAGTCCATTTATCGAGGAAGGCTATAGGCTATATAACATCACGCTATGACCAATAGGAGCGGATCAGCAATAAGAAATGTTACAAGTGGGAAAAAAGCTTCCCTTGAGCAGGCGATGCGTTGCGATATCAAAACTTTACGTGAACAAAGTCGTGGGCAGAAGCTAGTTAACTTATAAGATCAAATCTTTCGCCGAAACTTCCGCTATAACAATAAAAGTCTTCATTTCACTCAAAACGCTTTTACTTTCACATCCTCATTTGAAAACCCAACAAAAACATAACCTCAAATTCTTACAACGCTTTAATACCCGAAGTACGCAAACACTTCGTTCAAGCTCACCACATTAGATGGCACTAAAACACTTAATACCGTCTAATACCCACTTATGCCTAGCCTACTCAGAAACTGTCTCCGGAGCATTAACGCTCGTTACTTGGAAGTTGGGTAAGCAGCAGCTACAAGATGCTAGGGGAAACTTTTAATGCTTTGAGAAATGATATCGCTCGCTGCATAGCTATTTTGGTGGCGGAAATTATTTTGAGTACGGTGAGAAGATGTTTTTGGTTTGGTTTGAAAGGGATCTGATGCTTCTATACAGCAGTTGAGTTTTTAGATGAAAATGCGATGGACCTGCAGTTTCTGAAAAAACGAAAATGTTTAAATTTTGTTCATAATATCTAGAAGTAAGTATAGACATCTAGACTACTTATATTATGAGGTTGTAGGGGATAATCTCTGGACCTACTGAACCGATTCTGAAGATTATTTTTATAAATAAAACCACGTTATTTGTGAGTTTCATAGGCTATATTTGTTACAAGAAAAAATAAGAGGGAGGGAATTAGAGGAAAATATATGTCCACTTGTGCGAAGCCGGGACGGACCACCACAGATAGGTCCCCTGGCTCCCAAACCAAGTCGCAAGACTTGAGAGTAAAAACCTACTTTGGAAGACTAGGAAGGTATATTTGGGACTTAATGCCTCCACGACACAGTCATGTATAACATTTCCATCAATAATATTGCTAATCTTCAGTTCAGAACCACCCCCAGGCATAGATTTGATTAAAAACACAAGGAGTTGAAATCGCTGAAAATAATCCATTTACTTTGAGCGCCGCACCTCACGAGATTACAGTCGGCTGACACTCATCCTGTAAACACCAATTTACATCGGATTAGCTGAAACGTTCTATAAATAGGATTCGAAGATAAACCCGGTGAAGTAGGAGAATGGTTCAACGAGACTGGGTTTTAATATTCATATCAGGACTCTTCAATTATTTTTTGGTCTTAAAATGTCTTGTCAAGGAAACGCTAGGAAACTAAATTTTGCTTAGAAGTATAGAAGTAGCTTTCCTGCTAATGTCCTACTGCCGGGCAAACGTATCTTCTTATTTTTTCTTTTCTTTTTAGGGTTCGAAAACGGAACCCTTATAGATCTGTATGTCTGTCTGTCCGTCCGTATGTCACAGCCACTTTTTTTCCGGAACTATAAGAACTATGCTGTTAAAACTTGGTAAGTAGGTGTATTCTGTAAACGGCGTTAATATTTTCACACAAAAAAAAAACAAAAAATTTTGGGGGTTCCCTCAATTTTTTTTTTTTCATGAAACCCATACGTGTGGGGTATCTACGGATAGGTCTGCAAAACATATATTGAGGTTTCTAATTTCATTTTTTCCTTAACTGAATAGTTTGCGCGAGAGACACTTCCAAAGTGAAAAAGTGAGTGTCCCCCCCCCCCTTCACTTCTAAAATAAGATATATGATGAAAATATATTACCATGTAAACTTCCACCGAAAATTGGTTTGAATGACACTTGGCCGCATTTTTTATTACAAAATGGGCCTGCTCTTGACCTTGATCACGCCTTATGAAAAGCGATGGATGAGGCCTATATGATATATTTTAGAAAAGGCATTTATCATCATGGTTTTCCTTTGACTTTGTTTACCCATCAGACGACAGAAATGTTATTTTTCATGATCTTCAACCACTTTTCGATTTTATACGACCAATACGTGTGCTTATACAAAACGGCAAGATCCGATCGATGTTGTATTTTGTTTCGTAGCAAGTGAACAGATTACTTGTCTTGTTGATGACTTTTTGACATCGATTGTCAAAACCCAGCATAGCGCCTGAAAAAGATTTAAAAGTCTTGGAGCGGACATTGGGAACTTTGACAAACGAAGGTTACCTTTTTTTTTCGTATGGGAAATCATCAAATGACTCCTCCCACTCTGGGCGGAGCGGGGTGTCAGACTTTTACTGCCTAAAACCCATCCATGTTCCTTCCTCACCCTTTATGTTCCGTGGCCACGGTATCTTTTTCGAACAGACACCTGACAAGCGTACGTATGATACTAGATGGAACGATTTGTAACTAAGTAGTAACAAATATTTGATTTTCTTCAGGCGATTTAGGTCTATAGGACCAAACACAACCACTATCTTTTCCATAGATACGAGACTACGCGTATATCAATAACGTTCCGAGAAAATAAGCCTACTGAAGCGGTTTTAGCTTTCAAATCTAAATCCGTATTCCTTTCACGTCAACGATCTGGTGGACTTTGAAATGTCCGTGATCAGTGAAACTATAAATAAGTAGTTCAAATTTTCGAGACAAAATAAAGGAAGGGTTCTTCAAATGTTGAAATAAAGAAAAGAAAATATATGTTTTCGATCAGGTAAGCCTACGATATAAGCACACGTTAACAATTTATTTTATTGAAACATGGTCATTTGAGTTAGAAAGTTCGTAAGAGATTTAAGCCAGGAAGCAGTGTTAACGATACCTTTAGAATTAAACCACCTGATTAGAAACATAGACTAATTAAAATATTAACTCAGTATCATTTTACAAATTCAACAAGATGAATAATAAACCGTTATTAGACGGCTCCCTTCACGAAGCCAAGAAAAAAACAAAACCAGTCGTCAGCCTTGCTGCTCCATTTTCAAATCGACCAATCTGCATGAGGATTGACAATAAGTGGAGTCGTGATTGGCTGACGTAATCTTCGCTGATAGGCTGTTGATCACAAGGACTAGTTCTAAATTTTTCCAACAGACGGCACTAAAATTGCCAAAAGCAGATGTAACCAAATGTATTGTAAATGCATATTGATAATTTTATTTATGCTTATCCGTCATACGCCTTGATATGCCTCGTTGGTATATTGGTCGCAGGTGCTGCTGCTGACCATGTAGTCCTGGGTTCAATGTCCAGCAAAGTGTTAAGGATTTTTCCATCAGAAACTTCTCCATAATGGAAGATAAACATAACTTACGAAATGTGGGTGTGATCAAAAGACAAGATCAAAACTTTTATCATATCTTATTAAACTACCGTACTGATGAAATGGTGACTGATTGCAGTCATCATTTTATCAATCTTAAAATGAGGTATCCACCTTCATGGAAGGTCAGCGCCTAATTAATAATAAAAACGAAAAACAAAACAAAAACATCATCTTCCTAGCCTTTTCCCAACTATGTTGGGGTCGGCTTCCAGTCTGATCAGATGCAGATGACTATCAGTATTTTACATGGAGCGACTGCACATCTGACCTCCACAACCCAGTTAGGTAATACTAGGGAATACGATACCTTTGGTAAGACTGGTTGTCAGACTTTTGGGCCACTGACTACCTGTAATGACTGTCAAAGATGGACAAATGACAGCCGGGACCGACAGCTTAACGTGCTTTCCGAAGCACGGAGGAAACTCGGTATATAAGGATGGTCACCCATCCGCAGACCAAAATAGGCAAGCACGACTTTACCTAAAGATTGACCCGAGCGGCTGTTAATATTTAGCTCAAAACATAAACAAAACTAAAAATTAAGCTTTCTTATTTCGCATCGCAGCCACAACCTTCCTGCTTATCTTCATCAGTACACAGCGCAATACGTGCGTACGTACTGCAAATTAATTAATGATTTAATAATCCTCTTAAAACAATACTGTGAGCTTAAGTTATGAAAGGTAGCGGTCAATCGAGGTGTATAATTTGCGGTCTTGATAGATAGATGGCGCTTTTACAAGACTTGCTCTGTTCGTCTTCCTGGTTTTGTCTCATGTACTCCTATTCAAACAAAGCCACTTAACACTGGTTAATAAATTAACAGATTGGCAAAGTTTTGCCCTTGATCTAGATAATAGAATAGACCTTAAAACTTCTATAAAAAAGCAAGACTATATAACATCACGCTTTGGCCAATAGGAGTGGAGCAGCAATAAGAAATATTGCGAGCGGGAAATTCACGCGAACGAAGTCGCGGGCAGAAGCTAGTCAAATATAAAAAACAATGATAATAATGAAGACCAAAAAAACTTAGTTTTCTATGAACACGATAACCCAAACAACAATTGGTAAAAGTCCTTTGTATTGCACCACACACTAACATTGTGCATGCCATTAAAGTCCTTAAATACTTAATCGTGTCGTCGACACGTATCTACATACATTATAAGTAATCTCTGTTGTTTAAAAGCAAAGCTTTACTTAATATTATTTACGCTCAGTTACCATTGAAAGGTGGATAGAATACTAAACAGGATCGACGCTAGTTGATTGAAATAGTCGTAGATAATATTTCTCCACTATTTGAATTTGTAAAAAGAGCTCGTGGCTAAATAATAACAGCCGGTCGGGTCTATCTTTAGATTAAGCCTCGCTTGAGTAGGTCGGTACGTCGATGTGTGACGATCCAGTACTTACCGACTTTTCTTCGTGCTCGTTAAGCCGTTTGTGCGGGTTTTCAAATGTAGATCCTTAAAACAGGCTCAGCTCGTTACAGGTAGTGAGTGGCTCTAAAGTCTGACAACCAGCCTTACCAAGGGGTGTAGTGATCTCTAGTATTAACTGGGTTTTGGAGCAATGAGTTAACGTAAAATCCTGCTATTCAGCTGCTTCCGGTTAGATTGGAAGCCACCGTCTGCCTAGCTAGGCAGACGATGATTTCTGTATTTTGAAGACCATTTGTATACCTGAATGACAATGAAATATGGTGTAGGAAAGAGTAGGCTGCTAGCATGTTCCTAGATATTCATGAAGATTACTTAATAATCACTGTTCTCAAAGCGGGTTATGTGATACTACATACATGCTGTCTTAAAACTTAAGTCTAAAGTCAGTTGGTGACATCTACCAACCTGCACTGGGCCCGCGTGATGGACTACGGTATGGCCCACTGCGTTTCTGAAAGAGGAGATCGGCGTCCTAGCTGTGGAAATGCTATGATGCTACCTACACTATAAGCAACCTAAGACCGAAACAAGGCCGAGACAATCAAAAGTCGCGTCAATACCAAAACATAAGAATGAAATCAGAAATATTAATAAAACACTTACTAATCAACCGCTAAATCGTAATTTTCTTCCAAAAGATTGGAACATCTGAAAAGAGAAATAAAATGAAAAGCTTTTGATATCAAAGAGATCAACAGGAACAAAGTTTGCTGTGTCAATGAAATCAGTTGCCTCTGAACAGAAAGTAATTACTACCACGACGGAATCAAAGTTTATAATAAAAATATAGGAAATAATTTGTTGCTTGCTCGAGGTGCTAACCAAGACATAGAACAGGGAACTCATTCGTTTAGTAGACAGAACATTTAATTTCAAAGACACTCTATTCACAGTTACGTAGTGCTCTATTTGGAACGATGTAAGTTCATAATTATATGAACAACCACACTATAAATAATATTTATTATAGTTATATTAACACATACATAATTATCATATTATATTTTACTTTATATTTTAATTTTATTGTTTTATTGTAATTATATTGTTGTGTGTGCGATCAATTCACAGTTTGTGGAGATTTCTATATCAACACACTTTAACGACATGCGAAGTTTTCTTAATTCCTGTAAATTTAAAGAAAAACTTGGTCCAAGCTTTATTTGTCTAATAGCAATATATGAATTTGTATGTCTGATATGTGGGAAGAGATTCCTTAAAAAATAAGCATCAGCTTTGAACCTATTGTTTTGTTTGTTTCTTCTTTTCTTTATATAAACTGATAAATACATCCGGAAAAAATGGTGCGAGATTGTAAAAGTTACCTGTGGACTTCTAGAGGCTGATGATGATGATATTGTCATATTGAAATTATGAGATTTTGAAAACGCAGGTCACACAATAAATGTCAATGAGAAAAAATAAAGAATCGACGGCGACGGATTGGATGTGTGTTATGGCTCAAAAGGAAAGAAAAAACATGCTACAAACCAATGATATTATTTTTTACTTATAATATCATTGCTACATACCCAAGTAAAAAGAGAATGATAATAACAAAGGTTTAAACAATTATTGCTTTAACTTTAGGACTTCTAAAACTCAGTGGGTCTATACAAGAAGTATTGGAAGCGAAGCGGATAGACGCCCTAATTGATCGATGAGCTCGGACGGTAGAACTGTGCGCCGATTCTGTGGTGATAGTAATATCTTTAGTCTTGATATGTGGAGAGGTTTCTATAATAAATGTTGCTTTGGCTGTAATGACATTGTTTGTGGTCAGATTAATTTGATTCAGATTTTAAGATTAAAGAGAGAATTTACCTATTGTTTAATATTTTGGACATAAAAGATGAATTTTACAAAGCTTTTCATTAAAAATGTGTTGTATATTATCATGATTAAAAACGTAATAAGGTACCTTTTATGGGATACCTCGTTATCGGAACGAAAATATAATTTCATGTATAATAAAGAAAATACTCGTGTTTCATCGTAGAAATTATTTTATGCTTTAAATAATTTAACTTCGATGTACTAACATTAATTTTGGATTTGGTTCATATTTTCTCCCTCTTGATTCCTAGCTTAAATTCTCGATTTCTGTACATTGACTTCCTCCCCAGTATTATTTTCCTACATTGTTATCATAATTATTTGTTTCAAGTAGTTACAAAACAGTCTCATCAGAATCAGACTCCGAGATTTCTCCGAGTGCATTTCTCACAACAAGATGTATTGAAGTCGGGTGCAGATTAAAAGTTATTTCTTTTATTTTTCCGGGCTGTTTATTTCTTGTCCGCGTCTCTTCTTTATTTTTCATTCAAGTTGACAGCAGATTATTGTAGCAAGTGTTGTGAGAAATTGTGGAGAGATTGTAACAGATATTTTTAATGGAGTTGCCATGTTTGTTGCTGAACAATAAAAACGTTAAATGGCTACCAGGTCGTTGATCGAAATGTCTGTACTTAATATACGTGTTATACATAAATATGATGTTTTTGAGATGGCCTAAAACTCCTTTTATTTTCCAAAACACCAACGTTTCAACGTTCCAACGTTTTTCATTACTTTCCAAAATTTGATTTCCCTTGATGGCGACGCTGTTGAATGGTAGCGTTTCGTTGCGTTGCGTTGCGTTCTTTTTTCTTACAAAATCAACGGGTTCGATTCCTGGGTAAAAAAAAACAAAAACAATAATCATTGTTTTTTTATATATGTTTTTTATTGGACTAAAATTTATCCACGTTGAGTTTTTTCTCTTCTGAGTATTTTTCACTATTCCTTATAGTTTCGGATTTGGCCAGCCACGACCTTTTGAAAAATCCACCCTGAATACATACTCGGTTTTAAATATGAAACGTGTCATCATCTATAGAAACTTACTGAGAGAATTTATGTCCAACACACGTTGAAATATTAATGCAAAATATTATACTTACATCAAACATTGAATTCATTACATAGATATCCCAGCTCCTTCAAACCTCAAAGTTGGACTAGACAAAACTATCACAGTATTCAAAGAATCCAAGACCGAGACTACCGAAGCAAATATCAAAGCAGACAATACTGAAGTTATTGAAACGCGTGCTAGAATGAATGAACGAATGAACGACAAACTTGTACAGATGCAATCGACGCCCTGCAATGCTATTTAAACTTAGACTTTTGTTGTGGATCCTACTAGTTCTGAACTTCTGATGTTTGTTCAACACTTCGGGAGAAGTGTGAAATAGTTTGAGAGCGAATTTTGATGGATGCGATGATCCGATGAGTTTAAGATTGAAAAGATATACTGATGCGAGTTTCGTAATTTGTTTTGTGATATCTAGATTTTGGTGCGAAGTTTGTAGTTTGTACTGTATTCTTTAGTCTATTCTTTATAATGTCCAGTTTATCATGTGCAATGTGCATCATCTGCTTTAGAAGTGTATAAGTCAATATCATTGAAATTCATAAATGGTATTTATGTGTCACATCGCCTTTTGAAGCTCGTGGCTAAAGTAACAGCCGCTCGAGTCGATCTTTAGGTAAAGCCGTGCTTACCTAGGTTGTTCTGTGGATACGACCACACATTACCGAGTTTCCTCCGTGTCTCAGAAAACACGTTAAGCAGTTGGTCCCGGTTGTCAATTAAGATCTTGGACAGTCGTTACAGATATAGTCAGTGGCCTAAAAAAGCCTAACAAGCAGTCAAACTACGCGGTATCGTATTACCCAGTACTAACTAGGTTGTAGAGGTCAGATCAAGAGTCACTCAATGTAAAATACTGGTAGTTAGCTGCATCCGGTTAGACTGGAAGCTGACCCAAACAAAGTTGGGAAAAGTCTAGGCAGATGATGATCACTTTTAAAATGATGGCTCGCGTTGACCTCTTGTATGCCGTAATTATAGACACAATTAAAAAGCCATTGTGTCTTGTGTAGATCTACGTTACACGGCATACGAAGGGTTAAATGAAGAGACATACCGAAAATCAAGATGTTTGCAGAATCCGCAAATCTTAAAATTGCACCCAAAATCATAATTACAAGATCTCCCTTGCAACCAGCGATAAATTTGCTACCATAGGCTTACCAACCGGATGTCGGAAGCATAAGGAAACTAGAGTCCCTTATCGCGGGCTCATAAATAAGAATTTTAGCGACCGAAGTGATGCACGAATATCCTTTATACTATCACATAAGCACGGATTTATCGCGTTCAGCTTGATCACGATTTACTGCTGTGTTTAAGTTGGGAGCTAAAGCGGGTTTTTGGGTCATTTGGATTTAATGTTTTAGTAAATGCATGGAGGGTGTGGCTAGAGAAAACTTGGTTAATATAATCTATGAATAAACAAAAAATGCGTGCGGCTATATAGACATTTTTGGTTGTTATTATAATCTGATTGTTAGAAAATATTTTGAATGATTTTTATTTGAATTCCAGCTAATTTTTGAGTAAACAAAGCTATGATTTTAGACGGAAATGACTTTCATAACAAGAGTAGAAGATATTCAAAACATATCGAATGAATGTAGCCACAATTACTATGCCTCAGTTTAGAATTAAATTACATTTCTGCACTACCGTTTCACCTTTCTATAATGTGTCAATGGGTTTAGCGGCTTTTACAAAAAATATTTCACTTAATTAAAACTTACCCTATATTATTATATTTTTATATATTGTATTGTTATATACTAGCTACAGTACATTATTCAACAAGATTATTTCCCGTTCGTTCGTCCACTTCTACTCGTACTTATGCCTTGCACCAATTAACAAAAGATAAAAAAGCTTGGCAAGGAAAAACGAAACTATGTTTTTGTACTCGTTTCTTATGCTGTTGTCCTTGCTAAACGTTTTTGATATTTTTATGCTTCTTTGTAGCTTTCAGATTTGTTGTTTATGTTACAAACGATCTTTGATTTCGCTTGCAGTTTTTTTTACGGTAAATTCTTGCTCGGTTTCAACACGATTGACATAATTATGAACCTTCTCGGCAGTTTATATTAATTTATCAAATACATTTTAATATAAAAGGGTACGAACGGGACTCTTTTACTATGACTCCATTGTCCGTCTGTCTGTCTGTCACCAGGCTGTATCTCATGAACCGTGATAGCTAGACAGTTGAAATTTTCACAGATGATGCATTTCTGTTGCCGCTACAACAAACAATAAAAATTAATCCTCCTCCTCGGGCTCCACTGGCACATTACTTTGTGTAATTTATTTCATCACCACTGCTCTCAAAACGGTGAAGGAAAACGTCGTGAGGAAACCGAGAAGGTCCTAGAACCAAAAATTTGAAGACATGTAACATCTAATAAACCGCACTGGGCTCGCGTGGTGGATTACAGCCCATTCCCTCTGATAGAGAAGAGTCCTTGTTCCAGCAGTGGGAACATTAATAGGCTGATGATGATGATGATGATAAAAAGGGGCTACCTTACTTCGACGGAAGACGATACCGTTCATACGTGAGTACGACTCGCACTTGGCTAGTTTTGACAATTTTGTCGGCTGGTGCACACTCTTTCCGAGACAGGTGAGTACAAGATTGTTTGCAGCAGCGCTATTCTGGTTTTGGTTTTCCTCGCTTCTTCTCCGTTCCAGATTTTGCGAGACATCTTTAGATACAAAGACAGCTCTCGGTCGAGTGTACACAGCCACAATCACATCATCGTTACTGTTGAAATAATGTAATTTTGACAAACAATTTCTTCATCTACATGAGATACTGCTGCTATATTTTTAATAGGAATCTCATAATCCATCCATGTACATTTCGATTATCATACAATATGCGATGTAGAAAAAACTTCTTCATGATTCTGGAGTCCTGGTAGTCAGATAGATTTCACTATCCTTTTTTCTCAGCTCATACTTGTCTTTGCTTTCTTTTAGAGATACGCGATGAAAGAAAATATAAAATACCTCCTTTACGGTTCTGGCCTCCTGGTACTTGGCAGATACATACATACTGCATACACAAAAAAACAAACCCGTAGCCAAATTATGCAATCACCACAGAGCAATCTATATATACGGGCAATCACTCGTTACCCGCGTGGTCCCGGTGGGATATGATATGCTGTTATTATGAATTTGTATTTTCTATCGATATATTCAGAAGTCCAGGAAACAATCCCTAGTACCATGGAACCACGGGTAATTAAAATTACCCATGGACCCGGTAATGGGTCGACCCACCGGGACCACGGGTAACTACTAAAAAAAAAAAAAAAAAAATTTGATACTATTTATTGCACATGCAATCCTTAATTATAATACATCCGCAATAACGCTCAATCTTTCTATTGTAAGATTATGTGCGCTATTGTTTATATAAGTTACTCGCTCACAGGTATTTGTCTAGTACGAGTAGTGGGCTTGGCTTGGCTTCTTTATTCTGTCCTGGGGTGGCGCGGGAAATTCAATTCTTCTCCCTCTAGAACGTGCTCAAAGAGCAATTCTAAAGGTCGCTACCTTTCGTCCGTTTAGATTTCCGACACAGCTGCTCTACAAAGCATGTAATGTGCTCACAGTACGGCAATTATTTGTTCTTCACATTATACTGCAGCAGCACTCTACCCTTCACTATGACCAAGTTCCTTCCGATAGGAGAAGGAAGGACCTGGTTTGCTCAAAGCCTCAAACTAAACATGCTTTTGCTAGTCGATTCTATGTGTTTTTAGGTCCTTTTCTGTATAATAGACTGAACAAGAAACTAAACTTCTATTGTCTATGTTATAGGAAATGTAGATTTGTAATATCAGATTATTTAGCGACACTTAATTACACGGACACGGAAAAACTTCTAGAAGTCTTAGTTTGATTATATTATGCCCTCGTATCTACTTTGTACACATCTCCTACCTAAAATTAGTTGTAATGTTTATTGTTTTTGTACCAGTTTGATTTTTGTTGTAATTGTTATTAGATTTATTTCATTTTGAAAACTTTTACTGTCCTAATTAAATTATGCAATGTAAAGTGATGGCCTGAAACACACGTTTCAATTTCAATTTCGTTACCAGCAACGGCAGCAACTATTTTATATATTGTTATTGTAGTTTAATTATAAGCACTAATTATACAATTGTTAAAAATAACTCTACTGCACTTAAATGTATACTTTTGTAAACCCTCTTCTTTTAAATAAATTATTCTTATTATTCTTATTATTCATAAACAATAGCCTGCGATACTATACTTCTAATTCTATCTACATAAAGCTACAAAGCTACTTCTACCATCTCTAAATGCGTAGCGCGATATTGTTTACCATTATGAAAGACGAATCGCGTGGTCAGTTTGGTCCAATGATCGTGTGAAAGGCTTCTAAGGGATTATATTTCAGGACGTGGGTTGCAAAAGTCTCTTTACTGAAAATATAAAGAAACGTATATTTAGATTCAATCCACTTTTTCTGTGTTTTAAAAACCTGAATAAGCTTAACCTTAATAACAAACATAAACTATCAAGACAATAAAACAGAAACCAGCAAAATTCATAATTAAAAGCAGTAGAAAAGTGCACTTTTAAACCTGTTTAATTAAACAAAGAGTCTTGTTAACTGCGGTTAAGACCATCGTTAACATTTTCAAAGTTAAACAAGAAGTTTTTTAACCTGAGTTTTAACATTTATTCATCTTTGTTACCGGTGTAATTCTATTACAGTTGCATGAAGTGTTTGAGAAGAGAATAAAGAAAATAAGAGTAAGTGAAACGATGTTTAATTTTGCTCTATAGGTCCCCTGATTTTGTTTTAACTATTTTGTCTTTTGGCAAAATGTTCAAGAGGTCCTTTATTTTACGTGATGCTGGTGTTTATTAGAACAATGTAGTATTGTATTGTATTACGGGCTGGTGTCCACAACTCCACGTCAAAGCGCGTATTTTGCGTATGGGCTATAATCTACCACTGGGGCCCTGTGCAGATTGGTAAATGTCGATCTTCGAATTTTGGGTACTAGAACATGCCGGTTGCCTCACGAACAATGTAGTAACTGTCACATTGAAACTTTGTAAAACTTATTCTGAGTTATGCTTATTGCGCTGGTTGGTTCTTTGTGTGACCACATTGACTACATGCAATGTGAGATTTTTTGGGTACAATATACCATCATTAAGTTCGAGAAATCAAAAAATCTGAAATCAAACAACTGTTTAGAAAAAGAAATCAGACTTTCATCCATATTATTGTGATGTTAGTAATACACACTACTTATAAGACAGAAAAACAAGATTTAATTCATATTTCTGGTGCACTTAAATTTTTCTGCTTAAATGATTTTTTGACTTTCAGACTTGCTGAGATTTATTAATTTATTGTTTTCGATGTGAAAATTCTGGGATTTTTAAGGCCTAGGGAAACCGGAGAAGTCTGTCAGACTCGTTCTGACTAAAACCACATCGGTGTTTCCCCTCACACCTGCGTCGGGGGGGCAGCTGGATCTAATGCGACTTCCTCTGCCCCGGACTCATCAGCCCGCTTGACCTGCGGGCCTCGTCCCGGGGGGTAGTGACGTGTAAATGATTTCTATCTTAATTTAGAAGATCTGCTTTTACAGCCAATAGCATGCCTTGTGATTGTTATAAAAGACATTTAGCGACATAAATCTTGCTTAAAACCAAAAATACCGCAGCTGTTGCTACGTTATCTTGTCAGCGTCCAAAAATACAGTCAAGAAAAACTATAACGCTACACTTCATATTATTCTTCCATTTCCCCCACCTCAGGAAAACAAGACACACTTATCCGCAAACTAATTTCACCCCTTAATAACCCGTTTTAAAACCACTGAATGTAACGTAGGTATTCTAGCAGAAATTTAATTAAAGTACCGGAAAACGCAGCCTGTAAAAATAGCGAAATCTTATTAAAAATCTCTTTTAAATTGAAATATTGTTTTAATGCGATGGCGTTAAAATTTTAATTTACTGCGGAATCTATGTGGTTTGTTGCGAAAATACTTTTGGCATAGATGAAGATATTTTGGAGAGGTAATTAAAGTTTAAAAGTAATCAAATTCGTTCCCCATTGTCATAGATAAACCATAATAACAAACAGATTCAACGTGCAACTCAATATCAACACAGAAATATGAAACACATACGGGCAAAACCATAATGCAACTTGGAAATTCAATTTCAAGCCTGAAATTCTCGACAGAACGAAACAGGATAAAGTTTTTAATAGTTCCAACAGAATTACGAGGATATTAACATTTCTGTGCCGCAACATTGCAGGATTGTATTAGCATATTTAATAAAATATTACATTTTCGTCGTTCGTTTGATTTTTAGGGGTAAATCATGTCAGCAATACCTGACAGACCTAAAAGAAAATTTAAAGGAGAGTTTAAGGCTTAAATTCTTCCTGCGCTGATGGCGGTCTCACGCGGTCAGTCGTGTACGTCAGCGATAAATATATCTACTCGTATATATCTATACATATAATAAAATCGTAGGAAAGTCAAAACTGTAAATTGAATATTTTTTTAAAAGAATACTTGGGGCGTGATCTACAATCGATATCGAAGCCAAAAATATAGTTTTTAGAATTTTTGTCTGTTTGTCTGTATATATGTCCGGGCTAAACTCAAAAAGTACTGCATGGATTTACTTAAAATTTTGCATGAATATTACTAAGAGGTCGGGTCAACATATAGGCTACATATTATCACGCTATCACCTACGGGGGAGGAGCTGTGGATCTTTATTTTTCTTACGCATTCTGTGACAGCGTGTAATCTAACGACGCATATTTAAATGTTGTTATTGAGTAAGCCATGCTATTATCTAGCTTTACACTATAAAAACTACGCCATTTAAGTAACTTGGGCAGAGAAACATAGTTTAATGAATGTTACTTTAAATAATGATAGCGACACTGGCATCTTTGGTATTTTTGGTGTTGTAGAGTCTTCACGCGGACGACGTTGCGGGCAGCAGCTAGTTTAAAATAAAATACTGCAGACGTACGCGCTGCTGAAGTCAGCGTCGCAGTATGGTGATTTATACAACACAATGTAAACTCGTACGCTCGACCGACGTATATGGCTGACATCAGCGTAAAAGGAATTCTGGCCTAATGGCAGTCCTCAATTTTGCTATTTATCAAAGTGAAAAGGTGAATGTTGCAGTTATATTAAAACGAGAGCTATTCAATTCTCACAATTTGGGGTTATTCTGGCCTTATAACGAAGTATGTAGGCCTCTCATTCTGACTGAAATTGCTTTTCTCAAAGAAAGTGCGCAAGAGAGTCAATTATTATCTGCCGCTGCATAAGCAAGCGTGAACCATTGCTGCCAGTTTGATGTCCACCACGCACAGAATGGATGGAAAACATTACAGATGAAGCAGGTACTTTTTTACTCCATTAGTATTATGCTGTATAGCTTTTTAATGCAAAAATAAATCAGTTTTTTAACCGACTTCTAAAAAAGGAGGAGGTTCTCAATTCGGATGTTTCTATTTTTTTTATGTTTGTTCGCGCATAACTCCATCGCTTGCCAACCGATTTGAAAAATTATTTTTTTGTTGGAATGGGTATACTTTCCAAATGGTCCCATAGCCACTAAGTTGGGATCTAATCATGGAATCTTGGCGAAATCGAGGGAACTCTTCAAATTTTATAGGATAACGTACAGCGATTTTGGTATTTTCTACAACAAGTGAAGCATTTGAGTTTGATAAGAACCATTCTACCATCAGATCTGATGATGAAGTCAAGAGTCACGGAACTCCATAATGAGACAGTGTATCCTAGTCGTGTTTGGGCTTGTTGTAATTGTAACGGTATGCACTTTCCATGTGTATCAAGCACATGTGAACCACTAAAAAGTGAAAAATAAAAACCTTTTTGCAAAAAATAAAACCTGACCCTGACCTGACCCTGACCCTGACCTTTGTTTGATTGATTTAATTTTTTTGTCACCGATTTCAGAAGCCAAAGTTATTTTTCACATTTTTGTTTTTTCTTTAAGTCGGTTTTATTTTTTGTTTAAAGAGCAAGCAATATATTTGCATGTTCTTTCATTGTATGGAAAACAATAAACTTGGACCATTCGATTTAGTTCTACTACACCGTTCTACGGTAGAACTAATGGGTATTTTCCCACTAGTCATACAATTGAAGGTGGTACAAAACCTATTTCTGAAGCATGTTCGCGTTTAGATAGCTGCAGTTTCATAGATTATTTTTCTATTAAAATTATTTCATACCACAAAACCTTAGACAGGTCCTTAGTTAATTCCCCCAAGGATTAGTCGGAGATTATACTGTGGCAGAACTTTCCTTCTCCCATCGGATTAAAGGCGAGATTGTAGGCATGGATAAATTTAGGCCACCCCGCTGTTCTCGTGACTATCGTAAAACTCGGCTTTGAGATTATGTCAAGGGGATAGGCCGCAGCAGAAATTATTGTAAAGAAAATTCTTACTGTAATAAAACTCACTGCGATTACCAACGCCTTCCTAGCACAACATGGCGATTACACGAGCTAAACGCGAGTTTTATAATTACTAAAAGTATATGATTCACTACTATAAACAAGACCAGAAAAATATATGATATTCTTCAGGATATATGCTAGCATGATACTGTTTTGAAAACATAATACAATTAATTTGGCTCTATAAAAAGAAATCACGAACTTACGTCTAAAAATATCTTTCAAACAATAAAAAACATACTAATATGCATACGATCATTCTGATTTTTTGGCAAATAATTCTACAAGCAATATATTAGCATGATACTGTTATAGTTTTTTAATCCAATCAATAGTTTTTTTTGTAAATCGATCGAAACCACTCATTTCGAGCTATTTGGCCCGCAGTGGCTGACGGAACAACCACTTTGTAGTGCAAGCTGATTAGAACTTTATTCTAACAGCATTTCAAACGAAGTTTGAACCACCACAAATAGAGTTGCTAATTTAGCTCGTCTAAACGCCTTATCCACTGTTTTAGACTTTCACGGTTTTTCACTACACTTAAAGTAAGTACTGACGGGATTATATTATGTTGTACAGCGGAGTATTGGAAATGGAGTATTGAAAATGACGTGCAAAATTTCATCGGAAACAAAATTAAATATCCTACTTCCTACTAAAATTATAAATGCGAAAGTTTGTGAGTATGGATGTGTGGATGACGTACATTGGACACCTGCTTTAAGGCACCTAAGGTAATGGCACCTGAGGTATTATACGTACGGCACCTATCAATATTTTTCGCAAGTGCCATTACTGGAATAATTTGTTATTTAAAATTTTATTCCAAAACGGGCAGAGTGGACGTTGGCATGAAGGCTGCTAGGCTAAAATGGGATTGGGCGGGTCACGTCAGTCACATGCACGATGACCGCTGGGCAAAGGTCTCCACACGATGGTTGCCGGAAGACGGACAGCGCCGCCGAGGCCGACACAGAAAAAGGTGGCGAGACGATTTGGACGCGCATCACGAGGGTTGGTCCGAGGCGGCACAGGAAAAGAGCACATGGAAGGAATTGGGGGAGGCCTTTGCCCAGCAGTGGGACAGTACAGGCTAAATAAAAAAATAAAAAATGGTACCTACGGATCAGTATGTATCTACTAGTGTTAGGACGAGTTTCGTTTTGTATATTCGAACTTTCTTGTGTATTTATTAAAAATTAAAAATGGTTTTAAATTAAATTTCCTGCTGTAATTAGAAATCGAGTTTAAATGATTTTTTTTCGAGTTTTGCACCGCAAATTGGACTACTAATTTCGACACGGTTTTACAGCTGACTTAAGTGTCAATAAGCAAAGTTTGTTACTTAATGTTGCCAGAGACTTATTTTAAATTCGTCCTAAGATTTAAAATAAACGCAACTAAAATATAGGCTTACAAAACCAACAATCACCCCGAGACATATTACTCAGTGATTAATAAAGCCATCAAAAAATGGCAGCAAAAATCTGGCAAATATTTAAGGGGTTCTTCAAGAAAATTGCAAGACTCTGAAATCCGCGGAAAAATGGAAAAGTCAAAATGTCAAAATCGATGTATGGATGTTTGTTACTTTTTCACACAAAAACTACTGTTTCGTCCCGCGCGGACTATGGAACGCGCTGACTGTCATGGCGGCCGTCACTTTGGTTTGACGTGACCTGTCATCTAGTTGTCATTGATCACTTGTCTTTAAAATTGCTTGTGAACTCGCCGGCTATTGTTTGTTGGGCGTAATATTGATAAATCCCTTTGAATCCCGTATAAACAGGGACCATTTGGTTGAAATAAATTGACTAAAGCCTCGCCATTGATTTGGGAACCGAGTAATTGTGTATATTTTGTGAACGTTGAAGCACCCACGCGCCCTTTGAGGTTAGGTCGAACCCGTCGCGTGCCGTGTGAACAATTGAACAGACTGGAACTATTGTGTTGTTGTGACCTGCTAACGCGTTGGAACCTGTCGCCAGTTGATAGCCGGTCAGGTTTGAAATCGACTACAAAATCATAACACTATTCACGTACACACACACATACCTACAGACACCCATCAAACCTGGACCTGAATCATGGCCTCGGAGCAGGACTTCACCAGCGCCTAGGTGAGTTGATATATTTATAATTAAAGGGCATCTTGATTGAATTGTCTCCGCGGATCGCGGACATCTCGTCCCAAACTTCCCCTTGGTTTGGGAGCGAACAATGGTAGCAGAGCGTGGTTAAAATTGAAAAAACAACTTACTTAGTGCCTGGTCAATTGGAAGTTTGAACAAGAGCTAATTTGTTATTTGTCAGCCGGGCTCAAGTTGGAACATAATTGTTTGATTGGAATTAATTGCATCATATGTCCCCTTGTCGATTGTACTTGCAGTGTGAAATATTGTATTGTGTATTGGACACATGTGTGATTGAAATTATTGTTGTCATTTAATTGTAACTTGATATTAATTGATATTTACTGATATTGAGTGGTATTTGTTGGTTAACTAGAGGTTTATGTAAATTGTTCTAGGTTCTAATTGAGATTTATTTATGGGTTATTTGTTGAAACAGTTTATTGATTTGATTTGTTTGATTTGTTTCTTTTTGACATACAGTGTTATTGTTGAATTTGGTTGCAATGGCCTCACTGAAGGCTGTAAAGGAGGCGGCCGCTGGTTTGGTCTCACAACTAAGATGGTTCACCTCAGCTGCGGCCACGGTTGAGCGCTTGGATTTGGAGGAGATCACACTTGCTCGGTCCGAACAATTGGATGTAAGACTCGGTGATGTGGATAAGTTGTTCACCCGGTTCAACGAGTTTGTTGTTGATTTGGAATTGGAAGCTTGGGGCCAGGCAGCTCGAGATAAGGTCGTTGCCGACTACGACCAGATTTTGGAATTGGGGGACGCAGTCAGTCAGCGAGCCCGGGAGATTTTGAGGAGCCGAGCGCCTGACCAGGTCAAGCCGGAGACCTCGGTTGTTTCAGGCCCCGGTCTATTGAGTAGGCTTCCCACGTTGGAACTTCCACACTTTGATGGTCGCTTGGACCACTGGCTGAGTTTCCTAAACCAATTTGAGAGTCTGGTTGACTCCCGCTCGGACCTCGGACCCGCCCAAAAGTTGGCCTACCTATTGTCGGTCCTGGATGGTGAGGCCCGAGCCTTGGTGCAGCACTTGCCTGTGACGGACTCCGCCTACCCTACCGCTATGGAACTCCTATCCCGACGGTATCAGAATAAGCGCTGCTTGGCTGATGTTCACATCGGCCAGATTTTGGGGTTACCGGCCATTGAGAACACGTCGGCGTTGCGCACTAATCTGCTGAACCCGTTGGTTTCAGCAACCAACGCTTTGCGACGTTTGGAGTTGCCGGTGGACCATTGGTCCTACTTGTTGGTGCACATTGTACTGCAGTTGCTCCCCGCGGACTTGAGGTCCCGCTTCGAGCAGAGGTATGGTGGGGACAGTGCCACCCACCTTCCCCCCTTTGACGACCTCATCAAATTTTTGGAGGATGAGTGTCGCCTTTTGGACAACACTTGTGGCGCAATGGGGTCGCGCCCACCACCTTCTCGGCCAAGAGACCAGGGACGGACTAGGGCTAAGGGGCCGGTTGATAGTCGCCCCGCCCCCCGTTTTGCGGGCACCCAGAATAGTCCTGATTGCGTTTTTTGTAAGGCCACGGGGCATAGCATGGCAAGTTGCACGGCTTTTTTGGAGTTGCACGTTAGTGCCCGCCGCCGAATTGCCAACGCACGCCGCCTATGCTTCTCTTGTTTGGGGGCTCACTTTCACCGGGACTGCCCCAAGCCCCGCCCGTGTGGAATTTGTGAAGGGGCTCATCTTGAGATTTTGTGCGCCAACGCGAACCGCTCTGGCAGATCAGCTTCTGATGAGGGTTCGCGCAGGGGGGGGTACCACGGAGACGAGCACCGGGCCTCTGGTACGCCGGTCGAGAACCGGGTAGAGGCCCGCAATTTTGATGGCTGCACTCCACCCCCCGCGCAAGTTGAACGGGAGCCGCGCGCGCGCCAGTTGGTCTCCCCTCGTAATGGTAAACGGGAGCCGCGTGCGCGCCATTTGGCCTCCCCTCGTATGAACAATTGTACGGCGGCTGCTGGGCAACAATGGCCAGATCAGCACCGCTACCTTTCACCTCCGCTGGCGGAACGCCCCCGGTTGGAGTCGCGCCCTCCGCCATTCAGGCATCCGGTGGGATATGCCCTTCCAGCGATGGCGAGCGGCCCGGGACACCGCGCGGACGAAGCATTTGAGTGCTACCCTCGTCGTGAACGACGGCAGCCTGGATGCGGCGATCAGTCGCCGCCCAGGCATTGTTAGAAAATTGGCGTCTGCCCCGCTACAGGCCCCCTGGGTGACTCTGTTGTGGTCCGTGCTATTTTGGACACGGCGTCCAGAGTTGCCTTTTGTCGTCTTGGTTAGCGGGTTAAGTGGGCCTGAAGGTGAATGACCTTTCAGGCAAGTTTCGAGGATGGTTGGCCTCGAACGCCAGTCTTGATGTCGGTCCTTTTGCCCGGGCTTGAGGTGCTCGCTGTTGGGACAAAGGACCCTCCGTTTGATTTGTTTGTTGAACAGATACAGCTCCCTCGACAATTGTTGAACGTTACCTCGTGGATCAGGCGTCTTGGTCACAATTCTAGGAATCCAGGGGACAAGCGCCTATCACCGATTCTCTCTCCTCAAGAGCAACAGGAGTCACTCCTCATTGGGTCCGCTCTGTGCAGGCTGGGCACTTTGAAAAGGAGATCGAGATCTTGAAGTCTGGCAGGGTTAAGCTCGGGAGCTGTGAGTAAGTTGAGCCCCTTCTTGGATAATGCGGGTCTTTTGCTTGTTGGAGGACGGTTGAGGCACTCTAGCCTTCCTATGGGACTCGTCACCCCCCCTTATTGCCCAAAGAGGGCCATTTGATTTGATTTGTTGGTGACCGATCGTCACATTGGGAACTCGCATGCCGGTTGCAATGCGCTGTTGGCCATTCTAAAATTGTCAAGGCTTACTTGTGTATGTGTCTGTCTGTCAATGAAGGCAGTGCACTTGGAACTGTTAACCTCCCTCTCGACAGAGGCCTTTGTAGCGACCTTGGATAGATTTGTCTCGCCTAGGGTTACCTTCTTTGATCAGTTTGATTGCGGTACCAACTACAAGGGTACAAGTAACTATTTGAAGGAAGTATACGCCTTCCTTAATGAGAGCCAGGTTGACATTGGTAACAAATTGGCTCGCCGAGGAGTCACTTGGTTGTTTGACTCACCAGCCCGCCCCCATTGGGGGGGTATTTTGAGACTGCCAATTGATTAGCGGACGGGTAGGCCCGTCCGGGGGGGGTAGATGTTTCGTCCCGCGCGGACTATGGAACGCGCTGACTGTCATGGCGGCCGTCACTTTGGTTTGACGTGACCTGTCATCTAGTTGTCATTGATCACTTGTCTTTAAAATTGCTTGTGAACTCGCCGGCTATTGTTTGTTGGGCGTAATATTGATAAATCCCTTTGAATCCCGTATAAACAGGGACCATTTGGTTGAAATAAATTGACTAAAGCCTCGCCATTGATTTGGGAACCGAGTAATTGTGTATATTTTGTGAACGTTGAAGCACCCACGCGCCCTTTGAGGTTAGGTCGAACCCGTCGCGTGCCGTGTGAACAATTGAACAGACTGGAACTATTGTGTTGTTGTGACCTGCTAACGCGTTGGAACCTGTCGCCAGTTGATAGCCGGTCAGGTTTGAAATCGACTACAAAATCATAACACTATTCACGTACACACACACATACCTACAGACACCCATCAAACCTGGACCTGAATCATGGCCTCGGAGCAGGACTTCACCAGCGCCTAGGTGAGTTGATATATTTATAATTAAAGGGCATCTTGATTGAATTGTCTCCGCGGATCGCGGACATCTCGTCCCAAACTTCCCCTTGGTTTGGGAGCGAACAACTACTGAATATGGATGAAACTATAGATATAGAGATAGTTTAAAACCTGGATAAAAAAATAGAATACTTTTATCCCGGTAGTAAGATCCCATGGGACAATTATTAGACTTCGCGGTGGCGAAGCCGCTGGCAACAGCAATTGTAGTAAAATAATTCAGTCAGATTTTGGTTGACTCGATGGTCTAGTGGCCGCAACATGAGGTCTTTGGTTGGATTCCCAGGTCGTGCAAAGATGTTTTGGGTTTTCCATCTAAAATTTCTCAGTAGCAGCAGGAGTTTGGTTTTGCGCTTGGTTGTTGGCAGTAAAAAAATAAAAATAAAATGAAATAAAATTTATTGTGTCAAATAATTGGTTTACAAATTGTTGTGTTCGGAATCTTCTTTTAGACAAATAATGCCTGTAGTAGAAGACTCCGCCCCTCCCTATTTTGTATAGTAGCGTGATAATTAACACAATATTTTTAAAATGTAAAAATTTTGCAGCAGGCTCGTACAATTGTAGGTTTCGGACGGTTGTTAGGTACTCGAAAGTCTGACAAATTATCTTTCCTGATTATGATCCGCAATCCTTCGAACCGCTTCTGCAACCTTCTATTATCATGATCAATCGAAAACCCAGTGAGAAGATAATACCCTAGTAGCATTTTTTGTTGGCATTAAGTTGGGCCACATACCTCTGGTTAGTTGGCAAATGCATACAATTGGCGGGCAGTTTGCGGGTTGGGCCCAAAACTGATGGCCTACGTAGATTTGCCTACGAAGGCCCAACTTGCGATGGGGCCAACGTGGATTTGCCTACGAAGGCAACTACTACCAATGTTTACTACCGAGCTGGTAGTGTTGAACTAACAACCTTGTGTGAAGACTAATAGGGTTGAAATAAAACCAAATTGCTTTCTGATGGCGCGGGTCATATACTCGTACAAGTGGCGTATGGGTATGGCGGTGGCGCGGCGCTGACGCGTGTGCGGGTGCCCGGGGGGCGAGGTAGTGGCGCCACTTGCTTGCCCTCCCGCGCACCCGCGCCGCCGCCATACTCCATACGCCACTCGCGTTTGTCCCGCGCTGAAGCTAGTAATTTGTTTACTGAAATTCACTCGAACCCAACCAAATCGTGGTAACACAACGATAGCGACTTCTATTTGGACTACAACGCCATCTATCGAGGTTGGGGTACAACTTTTGAACCTTTGCGATATTATCATTACGGTTTCGGCATGAACATACTGCCCACCAAGGACATTTAGTGACGGAATGTCCTTCTTAAATTATCCTTAATTTTCAATTTTGCACTTTGTTTACAGTATAAACTATAAATTTCAAATATAAACAAAAATATAAAAAACGTGTTTCGTAAATCTAAGAGTTACTAAGAGTTAAGAGAGTACTAGTAAGCTCATACTGGGTAATTATACCTGTACCAGTATATACGTATCATCCCTAATAGGCCCATTGAAAGGTTTAAGTTGGACCGATGTAAGTTGTTATCATAACTTAAATCCCTACAAAAAACTCCCAACAGTAGGAATAGAAGCAGCAGGCCCGTCGTTAGTTGGCCCAATGTTGTTTTAGTAATTTAAATCCCTACAAAAATCTCTCAACAGTAGGAATAGATGCAGCAGGCCCGTCGTTAGTTGGCCCAATGTTGTTATAATAACTGAAATCCCTGCAAAAATCACCCAACAGTAGGGATAGTAACAGAAGGCCCCTTGTTGGCTATTCGTTGGGCAAATAGTGCATGTTTATGACAATGGGCCTATTTTAAGTTTAGGTTGGCGGAACAACTAACCGTCTGCCAATACATTCCCAACTGTTGGCATAAGGAAGCCAACGGCAATTGCTACTAGGGTACCCACTAAAACATGCCAGACCTCCCTTTAAAAACTTTTTAAAGGCTTCAAACAGAATTACGATGGCATTAACATTTCTCCGCCACCATTGCTAGATCATAAAATAGATTTGCATAGTTAACATTATGATTCGACTGCGGAATTAAATTTCTTACAAAGCAATGATATTAGGAGGAGCGGAATATGAAATGGATGCAGTTGTAAAAGTGAATAATTTGACAGCACTAATTCAAAGCAATAGCTTTAAAAGAAAAGATTGGTTTGTGGATGGGTGAACACCCATTACATACCGAGTTTCCTCCGTGTCTGGGAAACCAAGTTAACCTCAACAGCTTAAGAAGATGGAAAAATGACAGCTTCCATCTTCTCATCTTCTTCCATCTTCTTCTTTCATTTTTCTTCTTCTTTGTTCTTCTTTGGCAGTCGTTCCAGGTTCCAAAAAGTTTGACAATCAATCTTACCAAGGGTTATCGCATTACCCAGTACCTACTAATTGGGTTGTGGAGGTCAAATAAAGCAGTCGCTCCATATAAAATACTGGTATTTAGATGCATTCAGTTAGACTGGAAGCCGCCTTCAACCTAGTTGGGACAAGGTCAGGCAGATGATGAGTTTTGAAAGAAAAAATCAGTGGAAAATGCTAAAAGACCAACATTATAAACTGGTCTTTCTTTGTAATTTGATTATAATTAAATATTTTTCTTCTTCGTTCATTGCCACAGTGCCGGAGAGAGGTCACAGTCTCAACCTTGCTTTGTCAATGACCCATTATTTTTCTATCTAGTTACATCTAAGCTATTCATTTTATCAACGTAATTTCGTATAAATCTTTTTATTAAAAACAAACTAATTTCTCATTAAAAATAGATTACAATCTGGTGAAAGTCACCTCAATTTCTCAATTATTCCTGCTCCATATCATTACAAACTAAACTTGTTTCTATAGGACAACAAATTAAAATTTGTTGAAATAAAATATTACAACACTGTCCCACGCAACTTCGTCTGCGTCACTTATGAGAGAGAGAGAGAGAGGATTAGAGTGAGTCAATCTTAAAAGCAAGACATTTATGCTATTGCGGAACAACAACACTAAAATATTTTTTTCAATTCGAACCCGTAGTTCCTGATATTAGCGCGTTCAACCAGCCGAATATTTCTTCAGCTTCATAATATTAGTGTAGATTTTTTTTTATAAGTATGTTTTCACAAACACTTTTACACGTCATTTTTTTTAAACTATATGGGGCCGGTGTTTCGTACTCTGAGAAGAAACAGCCGAAACAAACTCAGAGGTCATAGTCTCTTTTGAAGTCCAGACATAATCTTGCTCAATTCACATGAGGATCGTGATTATTTAATTTATTGGAGATATCTACATAAATCGCTAAAATATCCTACTTATACCGCGATTAGATCCGTGATTTTCCTTTGTTTCTGTGAGCTCCCGATAAATCGACGCTGTTGACTTGCAAGCATCATGATCGCGGGAATATGCGAAACAGAGTATTCTACTTATTTTTTTCCAAATAAGGGCTTCCCTCGACAGCTCTTCATCTTAGACACTCGATGACAGTCATACTCCAGCTAGTATTACAACATTACAAATATGATTAAAATATTTGTGTGTTAAGTTTACGAGTATAGCGTTATTAGTAAAGGTGCTATGTCCCTTCTACCCCGTATAACATCCGTATCTATAACAAGTTATCACTTTAATACTTTTGCTCAAAAAGTAATTATTTATGAAATAATTTTTATTCGACAGAACTGTCAAAAGTTAGAATTCAGAGTTTTTCTTCCATTTACTGTTCTTGCTTCGCTTAAATTCTTGTCTATCAATAATTACTTAACCAATATACGAGTGTGTCAGAAAATGTACTGAAATATCTGTCAAAGTGCGATGTGTATTTAAGATTTTTAGAGTAGACAAAAGAAAATGCTGTTAAGGAAAAATCGTTTTAATTAACTA
The DNA here is from genome assembly GCA_950022955.1 of Xestia ashworthii. Taxonomy (NCBI): domain Eukaryota; kingdom Metazoa; phylum Arthropoda; class Insecta; order Lepidoptera; family Noctuidae; genus Xestia; species Xestia ashworthii. The sequence continues at coordinate 3,597,071 of OX465549.1, forward strand.
ATTAGATAATAATCTAAACTCTTCAAATTCTTTTGTTTAATTAAATCCTTCTTTCCGACTACCGCTCGCGATTTTCCGGGATTAAAATTAATTTTAAGCGTTATCTAAAGATATCTTGGTATTGTTCGAAGACAAAGTTTTTGGAAGCGCGTTTTTGTACTCATTTTGTTTTCCTTGATAGGGGAAGGACAAAAATGACAAAAAGTATAAAGGGGCCGGCGGAGCATGCGTTTTTCATACAAACGTAATACCAAAATAATATGAAAATCAAACATATTCTCAAGGTAGTGTGTATATATTTCGATTGTATTATAGAATATCTATGTGAATTCCCAAATAAATATTTTGATAGGACAATGATATAAAGACGAGATATGAGGAATTTAAAATTTCTATTGAAAAAATATTTTTCTCATAACTCTTGTTTAAATCGGTTTACATTAAAAAAATGTGTTTGGGAACCTATACATTCTGTAATCCAATCAAAATAAATACACACTACCTTAAGAATATGTTTGATTTACAAATTATTTTGGTATTACGTTTGTATGAAACTCGCATGCTCCGCAGGCTTCTTAAAAGTTTTTGGCTATTAGAGGTACGTTGGACCTCATCATGAGCCTATTAATTTACCCACTTACCCACTCCTGGGACACAGGCCTCCTATCTATGAGAGGGAGGAACGTACGACCTTTTTTTTCTTTTTCTGCATGGGAAATTTTAACTTTTCCCACTCTGGGCGGGCGGGGAAGGAGTGTCAGACTTTTACTGACTAAAACCCATTCATGTTCTTTCCTAGCCCTTTATGTTCCGGGGCCACTGCTCTTTCGAGCAGTCCCGCAGCCCCGGCAGGGGGAACGTAGGACCTACGTTAATGTTATAGTGCTTTTACGAAGTTAGAAAACAGGTTAGACAAGCTAAAAAGGAAGGAACTTTACATAACATCACGCCTTATAATCTCTGAAGTGTAAGACAGAGTTGTACTTAACAGTACACTCACACGCCGCCAGTTATTTAAGTCCCTTATAATAAGAATTGATGGAACTTCAGTGGAATTAAAAAGGCTTTTTTTGGAAAGAAGTTTATTAGAAGATCTTTTTAAAAATCTCGTAAAGAAAACTACTTTGTAAAGAAGTTTTGCTGCATAGTCCAGTGGTGGCAAGAAAGAAAAGAAAGAAAAAGCATTTATTAGCCCGCACAGGACAAAACACATCAAAATTATCAGTATTTAAAACTGACTAGTATTAAACAGATAAATAAAGTAGAAAGAAAAAGAAGAAACAGAAGAAGAAGAAGAAGTTGTTGTTGTTGTTGTTGAGTTGAGTTGGAGAAGGAGAAGTTGTGCTGGTTTTGATTCTTAAATCGCGAACATAATTAAAGCAGTTGTTGGCTTTGGGTTTCTTCATCATTAGATATTTTTCGGTAGCAGCCGGTGACCTGGATTTATTTAAACTGCATGTCAAGTGTGGTTCACGGGTGGACTGAATGCAATGCTGATGTGGAATTCTCTACCAGTCAACCTTTGGGTCTTACAGGTAGGTACTTACAATTGCGTATTTACCTCTAATTACGTGGAACATAAAAATAAAAATAACTGGCCATGTCAAGTGGGTCAAGGCCACAGGGAGAGCCCATAAAAATAATGTAAAAAAATCCCAGACTGAACCTGACACACAGCTGCCATAAAATAAAATGGAGTATATTTACAAGTCAATAACAAGTTACACACTGACTGAAGTGTTGACCCATTTATCGGCTCGAAAAATACTGTGTACAATGTACACGTCCCTCCAAATGTTTCGAACATCGAAGCCGAACGCCGAAAAACAAAAGTTTCGGCGAAACACGAAGCGATATTGTGCCAGCCGACGTTTAAGTGCACGTTGTCATGTATGCGTTATAGCGCGCAATCTTTTTGGTAGACTTTTATTCGGCTTTTTGAAGTTTGGAAAATATTTTGTTCGGATACACCTACAATGTGAGATATGTACCTTATTTTCTTGACAAGAAAGTTTAAGATAGCATAACACACAACATGACGCCTGTAATCCCGAAGAGTTAGGCAGAGGCGTACCTAATATTACCTACAACCACATTTCGCCAGTTATGTTTTAGTACCATTTATAAGGAGCAAATACCGACTCCGTGGCTGCTACAGAGAAATTCTGGATAAAAAACCCAATAACAATTTTCCCGTGCCGGGAATTGAACCCATGATCGTTTGAACAGCAGTTGCAATTGTGATCTCTAGACCAACGACCCAGTCGGGCTTTTTATTAAACTCATCCCACACAGGTGCATCCCGTGAGATCAGTCGAAATATTTGAAGTCTACTGTTCAATATCTGCATGAAATGTTTAATACTAAGAGAACTTAAAAAAACTCTTAACTATCATGAGAACCACTATGTAGGTTATTTTGTTAGTTAAAGGTTACTTATCTGCTTACCCATTTCCCAACTATGTTAAGGTTGGCTCTCACTCTAACCAGACGCACCTAAATACCAATATTTTGCATGGAGCGACTGCGTATCTGAACTCCAGAACCCAGTTAGTACTAGGTAATACGATACCAGTTGGTAAGACTGGTTGTCACACTTATTTTGGCCTGTAAAGATCAAAGATCTACAAATGACAGCCGGGACCAACGGCTTAACGTGCTTTCGGAAAACTCGTTAAGGGTGGTCAACCATCTACAGACCAACCTAGGCAAGCACGGCTTTACCTAAAGATCGACACAAACGGCTATTATTATTAAGCGAGGAGCAATCTACCATTCAATCAGAGAAAAAGACTCAAACCAAAAACACCTCCAAAAAACAAATGAGGTTCCATCATGGTTACATTAAGAAATATGTAGTTGCAACTCAACACCCGTATAAATAGAATCAACAGTGACATAATTACCTATGGACCGTAATCCCTTATCGTTTACGAACGGCTTAACCTTAAAATGGACTCGAGCGGTTGTTATTATTAAGCCAAAAGATCCTCTTAGATAAAGGTTATAAATGTTTTAAAAAAATGGATCATTCTACTCCAGCAAGATCTCAGGTAAGAAAGGGTTCTTGCCTAATAAGCAAAGGTTCTTGCATAAGTAAACATAAATAGCAAAAACCCTGTTAATTAAACCTCATTTTATTTGAAACGAATCTAAGAACAAGACAGCGAAATCAACAACTAAATAACAGCTTGAATATACCTCATAACGAGTTAGTTAAATAAAATCCTTCTACATATTAAATTCCATGTATTTTAACTAAGTTCTAATTAGACTTTAGTCAGTATAATTTAATATTGCAAGAGTATTATTTATGCAAGCAAGCCCCAAGGCTTGTAACTAAAACCTAGTAACTACAAGACTGGTTTTCTAGGTCAGCTTGTTATATGCGAAATCTAGATCATCTACTAGCTTATGCATCACTTACTTATTTACTTAATTTACCGCAGGGAAACTAAGTGCTAATGCATTAAAGAATAAAGTTCTATATGCAATGTACGTTGTGAGGGAAAAAACACTAAGTAGCTTTTGTTTTTCGTAGTAAGGAGATGTATTCAAGAGGTTGCAGCTTTGAATTTATAAAAGAACGTGCTATTAGCGTTGAAAAAGCAGGAGAAATTCCCGTATACATCCAAATTCCTTGTCTTTTTTCAATGTTTCGTTTGAAAGTTTCAAAAACATTTGCCAGTATTTGATTTCACGTATTTTTTTCTATATAACCGAATATGAAAGAAACGGGAACCTTTTCATGTTTTTTTTTGCAAATACGCACGTAGTATGCGGGGTGGAATAAATAACCGATGCAAAAAGGGTAAACTCAAAGCATTGATTTCAATTAGACCATTACGGCACTTATGAATGTCAAAAAAAACAACAATAAAAGCTAAGCTACAGTCACAGTCACAAGTTGGTTGGTTGTTGTTTCATAGAAAAATGCAATACCTACATGGTCAAAATGTATAAAGCAGCCGATTTTTTCTTAATTACCGATGACTCATGTCGCCCATTCCAAAGCATGGATCTCTATACAGAAGGATGGGGAAGAAACTTCATGTCAATCAAATAGATATTCCACGGTGCTTAAATTCCTATCCAATCATACATTATCCAATCATCAAACCATTATTATACTTGAAGTTAACATAACCATTATCATTAATTACCAAAATAATTTCACCCAACTTCTCAATTTTATATTGAAGTTAAATATAATTACTTCTCCTTTGATAGTCCTAATGATGTCCCGCAAGAGATACGCCATGAATAAGATCCCGATTAAGGCCTTAACAACGAGCGACCTAATTAAATATCCTCTCAATACCGAAATACTCAATTTTAATTAAATTACGTTAATTAATGTTTGGTTTTAAGATTCACAAGATTTTGCCCTTGACTTTTCCTGTGTGATTTAAATAGTTTCATACAAAAGAGAATGAGTTAAAATTCGTGAGATTCTGCAGTAGCATCTATAAATCATCATCATATCAGCCTATAATGTTCCCACTGATGGGACACAGGCCTCCTCTATATGAAGGGGAATGGGCTATAATCCACCACTCGGGCCCAGTGCGTATTGGTTGATATCACATGTCTTCGATTTTTTGGTTCTAGGACAAAAACGGTTTTCTCACGATGTTTTCCTTCATCGTTTTGAGAGCAGTGGTGGTGAAATAAATTACACAAAGTAATGCGCCTGCCTAGGTTCATCCCACGACTGCTGCTCGTAAGTCGGGGCCACCACCACTGGGCCACCGCTGTAAGTTCTCTAAAGTAAGTAAAGCATGAACTCATTCCTTTCACAGATAGTTGGCGACTGACATCAGAAAAAGCAGGTCATGCCAATAGCAACATCAATAGCGTTTAAAAGGTTCTCAAAAGTGAAATAGTAAGAAAATTTAAGACAGACCAAAAAGTGGGTCAAGTTCTGGACAGCACCGCACTTACATAGTTTGTCGACAGGGAATACATATTATACCCCGTCTTTCCAAGAAACGCTTTCCATTCTGCGTAGTATGACCACCGTAGAAACAGATTTCTTTGAAGAAAGATCATCTGACATTGAATCACATGAGTAAGTAAATGGAACAGAGTATAAGCTTCTTAACAACGTGCAAAATTGTTACCTATTTTGGTAGGGTTGTCACAATAGGTGTAGACAAATAGATCAAATATTTACTTACCTATTGTACTCGTTGGGATAGTTAAAGTACGATACATTTTATTTTCTTCTAGTATTATTCATACACAGTACAATAAACAACCATTATAAATAAATACCAAGTTTTACATTAAAATATTTTAACTTGTTACAAAACAAACAACGTGTGTTGGCAGCGTAAACAGGTTTTTTCCACTCTCGCTGCGTATGCGACAAGCGGCCAGTGGTCACGCACGTGCTGCAACCGATTCGCGCGGTTGTATGAAGCTTATATTCTGTTCCATTTACTTACTCATGTGATTGAATGGATAAAATTATAGAACAAAGTGTAGACTTGTCGATTCTTTCTTCGAAAAAATCCGTTTTTACGATGTTCATGCAACGCGGTCATATAGGACACTGCGATTCACATCCCGATTGCAGATGTATTCATATAAGAACATGAAAACAACATAATAATAATTTTTTTTAACTTCCTTGCAAAAATGTAAACAATGCCAAAAATATCTCGTAAAAATATGAAACAATTTAAAAGTTGTTTTAAGCATAAAATACACCATTAATAACCATTTGCTTGCTACTACGAGCACCATTAACCAACCCGTTTCCCTTAATTATCCCATAAAACTTGAGGGTCAATAAAGTACTGGCTTAATTTTCTATGACTCCAGAATTTACTTAGAAAGTGCCGGTGTTTAAAGGATTATTAAGATCTTTGTAAAGATCACGATCGAAATGAGACATCATCAATTTTTAAAAGTCAAGATTATATCCTCTTCTTGGTCTGGCGACCATTGCAAATCTTTCAGAACAAGTCCTGTGGCCGATGGGATTATAATCTATTGGCTAAAACGATGAACTTTCATGCTTAGTTTGGTCAAACAAGGAGTTTCTTTATGGAGTCTTTGTATAAAAAAAAACACATTATCTTAGTAATCCCTTCATCACTAAGCTTAAATTCTGAGATCTAGTGTTGTAAATTGTTCATTGTCTGTCTGTGTATGACGGAATGTAAGTAAGATTTATGAATACTATACCTATGAAATGAAAAATAGCATAAGTTTTCAATAACGGTTCCTGATAAAACGAGACAGATTTAATAATTTATTCAGTCAATATTTTTAACCTTTCATTATCTAAGTCTACAATAACAATCACAAATAACTTCAAAATAATAACAAAATCTTTTAAAAATCTATAATAATTATAAGCTATTCAGTACTAGGCAACCAGGATACAGCAAGTGGTATCCTCAGGGCAGTCGGTAGCTTCGGAGTATATTCTGATCTTGTTGCAGGGTTTCTTCCCAGGCTCACAGATACCACCACGTTTTTCACATCTTGTCTCTTTCACAGATACTGAAAATGATAGGTCACTGAGCTGTAATATAGGACACCGACTGCTGGATTTTTAATAATAAAAAACATCGGTTCAACAACGATCCAACAGACCTAGATTCCAGCTCTTGATTAAAATTCTGAAGCAATGTAAATCTAGCTGCCTTAGCAACTGGCATAGTCCTACCTGTAATGTTTATGACAATAAAAAAGATGTCTTGCTCTTTTAATACCTATGGGGTGGAGGGAAAGTACTCTAAACACTGGAGACAGCAAAATTAAATTTTACTCAAAAGAAACATTCCTTCATATAAACAATGAAACTAATCCACAGTAAAAGATTTTCGATAATTTGCTTGCCGCACTCTGAAATCGAATTGGCTAAAATACGAAAAGAAATATATACATCCTGTAATTTTATGAAATCATTCGTCTCCTCACAATGTTTTCTTTCACCGTTTTGAAAGCAGTGGTGATGAAACAAATTACATAAAGTGATGCGCCTGCTCAGTTTGAACCCATTACCATAGACACCTTGACCTAAAAGTCGGGGCTGTTACGAATGGGCCACCACTGGTAACCTTAGATGGCTCTTTAGAAGATAATTTTATAATTATTTTTTTGAAAATGTTTGGGTCTTCACTTACATCCATAGCAGCATTCAACTCCTTTGCTTTGCTGTGAGAGACATAATCCTTTCTCTTGTACCAGATGCCCTGCGGGGCAGTCAGCTGCTAGCGTGCACAGGCCCCCTTGCGATTTGCACAGTAGTTCATTGCGGATTGAATCTATTACTTTGACTGTAAAGAGAAATGATTTTTTATGTTATTTGATGAGAATTTGAAAGTATGGACAACATTATTAATAATTTGAATGGGTAGTATATGAATTCAAAACGCGACATATGGATGTTGCCAAAGTTCAGAATGTTTTCCAAAACCGCGCATGTTTGGAGAAGACGATAGAATGAACATAGGTGGTTTCAGTATTCATTCGGTAATTATCAGGTCAGTGCCGATATGTGTGTAGTATTCCGTTACGTAAATCTGTATTACATTATAATTATTAAACGGAGACTTAGACTTAAGCAACAATATTGTGATTAATAATATTGCTATTGAAGCGTCTCACCAATATATATAAAATGTAGCAGCCCTTTGGAATATAATAATAATGTACAGAGTTGGAAACTACAGCATGTAAGCTGCAAAATAAGAATCTTAATATGCCAATCACAACAGTATTACACATCAATTAACCTAAAAACCAATACAAATTAAACCTGTGATAAAAACATACCTCGACCTTAACGCAAAGGTAGAGAGCTTACAATCGATGAGTGAAGGGAAAACGATCAGCAAATGCAAATTGGTGAGTCATGACTGAATGCGGCCATCGGAGACTATTGTGAAATGATTGTGGATGATCCTTCAACTAGTATCAATAGATTCTATGTGTATTCGATCAAGATGATTGGCAATGTTGACTCAATGAGCAGCATTGATCGTGTTTGCTATGCAACAAGCGTTGTTTGTATGTGAATAAGGCATTATACAAGTGTGAAAAGATGTATGAAAAAATATTGCATGTAGCGGAGAACAGATTGTCGAAGTAAATGTGTGGTGTGACAAGAATAAACAAGGTAAGAAATGAGTGTATTAGAGGAAGTTTGAAAGTTGCGCCGGTTACTGAAAAGTTGAAGGGACTGACTTGGTACGGACATGTAAGAAGAAGGTACTGATGAATAGAAATGTTGATAGATGAAAAGAGAGAAGAAGACCAAGAAAAGGATAAATGGATTATGTGAGGTTGACAGAGGAGAATGGAAGAAAATAACGTGTTGCTCCGACCCCAAGTAATATGGGACCAGGACAGGAAGATAAAGGCGTACAAGAGTGATGGTTGATCGTGGAGTCAATGGCTGTATAAAATATGGAGAGATCTCTATTTGAGATACATATACAATATAATAGGATTAGGTGTTTGACCTAAATTGCAATGTAATTGATGTGGGACATGTCAATGCTGTTGTTGACGGTGTAAAGCGAAATATTAACGAAGCGGGACTATGTGAGTGGATAGGGACTAAGCTTTGATAAAAAGTTGTTTATAATAATTATTAATCCTATTGAATGTGATTTATGAAGGTCAAATACAAAGAAATGCAAACAATAAGATACGAAAACGGTATAAATATGCTTGATCGAAGACCTTTTAAATGTAATTGAACTACCTCAATAGCCCAAACGCTAAAATAATAATCGGAAATAGTAAACACATTTATTTATTTATTTAACACTTCAAGCACATAGTACAGAAGCGGACTTAATGCCATAGGCATTCTCTACCAGTCAACCTTTGGGTGATGCAGAGACAAGCAGTGGTAGGTGTGCATCTGAAAATAATTTGATTAATACTAAGGTAAACTACAAGGATATATAAAATACTATATATATATATATGTCGCCGCAGGAGTCTCTATCTGCTAAGATTTAATCTAATCATTAACACTCATAAACTATTCCATGATAATATTGATGAACCTGCCATCTCTGCTTTGGCAGTGGCACTAACAATTATTTACAAAGATCATTATTCAATTGACAGAAGGGTTAAGCGCCATCTATTGGCTTTTGTATTAACTAGTACTTAAATAGATCTTCGAGTGACAATTTAAGAGATTAATTAAACAAGTTTAGCTAGAACTATAGTTAAAATTAAGATAGCAAATATTTTATAACTATTGGGATTTTACCAATTTGTAATAGCTCTTTCGTGGACTATGATTTCTTTGTTTGTATGGCAACATTCCACATGTTGTGGAATGTGGCACCAAGTACAATTTTAATGGTCAATAAGTCAATTTATAATTCTAGACTATAACTAGAATCAGTTTTTCTAAAACTAACAACAAACTAAAAAGTAACAAGATTATTTACGAAGCAATTTATTAGTGGAAGACCTATTCTTTGTATTAATTTGACCTGTCCTCCGATCTGCCGGAAATGGTTTTAAAACAGTAATGAATCTAGTAATTTAGCTTAAACTTAATAATACCTTTGCATTTGTGAATATTAGTATTGTTTAATTATTACAGTAATTAAGTGTGAAGTATTCTGATATTGTTTGTAAGTTTTAATGAACTTACGATGTAATGAATTACTGTACTGAATGTGGTGTCACTTCCGGTATTCAAGGAACAGACGCGTCGATTAAGCAGTGTCTCGTTATCTTACGATGAGTGAAACAATTGAATTACCTAAGCAAATAATAATAGCTTTTGAAGTGAACATTACAAGCTTGTGTAAATGAGAAATGTAATATTGGTTGAAAAGAGTGTAAGGAGTTTCTTTGTCCGTTCTTCTCCTTATTAACAATATTGGCGAACGGGCTGCTCGACTCAGAATGTTTATTGTGTCTGTACCTAAATGGTTTCTTAGAAATAAACGTTTGGAGTTTGAGTAAAATGTTGTGTGTGATTTCAACTACCCATCTACCAACAATGAAGAATCACATCGCACGGCGATGTGATGATTAGAGACTGCAGGACAATAAGTATGGCGGCGAATGGCGCCAATATTCGAGGACTGCTACTCTCCAGAGTTTCCCTGTCGTGATATCAGAAGTGGGATAGCTCTTGCGCACCGCTCATAATGCCGGACATCCAGAACAATTACGAGGAACTAGTAGATAATACTCTTGCTTTCGTGACCATGGCCGAAGGCGTGGCAAAGGAATTTTTCACCGAAGTGAATACCACGACTAACTTATTATGCTGCCACAGCCAATATACGGTGTTAAGTGGCAATGAACTGATAGACAAGAAGATTTTCATCTAATTGGCTGACAGATCCCTACCAACATGATAATTACCTATGGCATACTGCAACTAGAACTTAGTGACCCAAGTTAGACCTTATGAACACATAATTATGTGAAAATGCAATTTACATTGGTAACAAACAATGAAGTTGTATGTGATAGAAAACTTCGCACTCAAAATTACCAACAAGAACAGCACAGAATGACCGAAGCAGAATAAACAAAGATTGGTCTCCGGGAAGACATCACTACAAATAACTTGCTGATGGATACCCACATCAATCCCGGGAAGTATTTTGTTTTATTAATTTTAGTATTTATTAACTGTAGATATTTACAGTTAACAATATTTTAACTTACCACATCACACTCTGGCTAGATAAAATGCCACCAATAACTAGAAAACCTGTGGAAGTGAAACAACAAAACTTATCACTCCGTAGATTCTACGCACTCAACTCATCAATCAGATTTAACTTTTTATTTACTACAAATGAATTAACCAAGTAGTAACAACTAAAAGACATGTTGTCAATGACTTTTCAATTGCAGTGACTAAGACATGCAATAGCATCTTAATAGTAAACATTTTTATTAGTAATTAGTCACATCTGACATTCACACTATAGATTTATACCTCACAATCAGACATAGTTTGCGTTATGTGCAAAGTTTATGGCTTTTCAAATAAAAATGCAAACTTGAAAACATTTGTATTGGACAACATGTTGCAAGATTCAAACAAAAACACTTTGTTATGAACTCATTTATAAAAACATATTGTTTCAGTACAGCAATTTGTGACAACGAAATCTTAGCGCACTAAATCAACGCTACAATGTTTTCAATATTCTAATAAAATGTGAATGTTTTATCAGTGCAACTACACAACTAACAGTGTTTTAAAAGTATTTCTGATTAGTTGTAACTGTCCCATCTTAGTTTAATTAACTTAATCCAAGTAAATAACTACTTCAAAACATTTGATAACCGACTTAATAACTTATTACTCCAACTAATTTAAACAATAGCAGGAGTGCTTTGTTGGTCCAATGGTCATGGGCTTTTTATTAAAGCATGTGGACCTGGATTCGATTCCCAGGTCAGGCAAAGTGTTATTGAGTTTTCCATCAGGAACTTCTCAGTAACAGGCCAGACAATCAAATGAATGGCAAATAGCAATATCGCTAAATTAGAGACTTGGGCACGGTGTGGATTTATTATTTACACCTCTGCCTATCCTTTCAGGGATTGCAGGTGTGATGTTATGTAACACGACACAATTATTATTATTTACTTGCACTGACTGCCTTGCTAATCTAGTGGTTGCAAGCATGACTGTTAACTGTTAAGCATAGGACCTTGGGTTCGATTCCCATCCCAGGTAAAGCAAATTTAGTGTTATTGGGTTTTTCCATTAGGAATTTCTCAGTAGCAGCCACAGAGTATGGATTTGTGCCTGGTTGATACAAATAAGCTCCCTATTACATGGGTCTTAAACATAACTGGGGAAATGTGAATGCAGTTTTAGCTACACTGCTTAACCCATCGGGGACCACAAGCGTGACGTTTTGATAAGTTATTTATCTGCACGAATTCTCACATTTCAGGTTTCAGACAAAATTGAGAGCAACCATAAAGAACAGTGAAGTTCTTCTAAAACTATGCACGCTGTCACTCCACGATAGTGACATGACATCAAGTGTGGAAGTCTACGAGTATACCACCGCCATAAGAATACCTTCAAGAATATAAGCCGGCGAACCAATACCTATCACAATTGGTTTTAGCCAACCAATACAACAGACCAATTTCAATATAAAGTGCCAACATTCCAACTGTTGCCAACGTGACTCAACTCAGTTTTAAAAACGCACAACTTCATGGACTTCAGCCTGGTGAACAGATGACCGTGTCGCCAGCTATGGAGTCGTGAAATGGGGAACAGCATGAGAGCAGCCAAACAGGGATGACTGTTACAGTGTCCTCGCACCATAAACTAACAAGTAAAGGTGAGAAGTTTTCAAACTACTTCCTACACTTCCCCACTGATTCATCAATAGGGGTAATACAATAGCCAATTCAACCTACCCACATGATGCTCATGTGTGATGAGTGTCATGTATCCACATTCATTATTTTTGTTTTTGTAATGCTGCTAGTTGTTAGCAACTATTAACAATAAAAAATAACATTGTATTAGTACTCCTAACAGTAACTAATAGAATGAATAGTAATAATACTCACAAGCCGTTGGTATCCGTGGAGGAAACAACATGCTCAATGAATACTCACAACAAATTATCCTATCAGTAGCCGTGGAGGATACTGATAATGAAAACAAACTATTAGTGGCCGTGGAGGCATCTAATAAACAATACTCTCATGTTATCCTGCTGGGTCCACGGTGTACTAACACCCAGAGCCTGGTTCCTTATATCCTGTCAAATCAAAGACTTCGTGCCTGTCACGGAGCAATGGTCCTAAATTCCTAACCCTTTAATCCTGTCAAATCAAAGACTTTGTGTCCATCACAGAGCGGTGTTCCTGATCCTATCCTTCTATCCTGTCAAATCCAAGACTTTGTGTCTATCACAGACCATTACCTTCCCGTGAGAATGAACAAATAAAAACACATTACTTACACCACACTTACCAAATGAAAATTACAGAATATTGAAAGCAATCAATAGTTTTAAATAAGACGAATCTAGTAGACAGTAGATCTATAACAAAGTTCTGAAGTCGATTAAAACCATAGATCATTTTAAGCATAAGAATTCAATGAAAATGTTAAATTATTAAGAGACAACATTATTTTTAGCGAACAGCTGACCGATCAACATCACCTGACCAATTGTCCATTAACTCAAATACAAGTTTCAGAAGTGCTTGAACACTAACTGATACTAAACACACTAATTCAACAAATGTTGGATAATTTTGGCAACAATATTGTTTTTGACTAGTAGCTGATCGAACTATGTCAATAAACTCAATTCAATTCTTGTAATTGGATAATTCAGGCTACAACATGTTGTTATTTAACTAATAGCTTATAACAGCTTGAATCTAAGCTAAGCACTACTAAAAGATTAAATAATAATTTCAAGCAGATCTAACTCTGCGACTGTGTGTATGTTTCTAGGTGAAGGTTTATAGCAGCTTGAATCTAAGCTAAGCACTACTAAAAGATTAAATAATAATTTCAAGCAGATCTAACTCTGCGACTGTGTGTATGTTTCTAGGTGAAGGCTTATAGCAGCTTGAATCTAAGCTAAGCACTACTAAAAGATTAAATAATAATTTAAAGCAGATCTAACTCTGCGACTGTGTGTATGTTTCTAGGTGAAGGCTTTTAGCAGCTTGAATCTAAGATAAGCACTACTAAAAGATTAAATAATAATTTCAAGCAGATCTTACTCTGCGACTGTGTGTATGTTTCTAGGTGAAGGCTTTTAGCAGCTTGAATCTAAGCTAAGCACTACTAAAAGATTAAATAATAATTTCAAGCAGATTAAACTCTGCGACTGTGTGTATGTTTCTAGGTGAAGACATAAACACATTTATTTTTATTTAATAATAGGAAAATTGAATAGATGTCAGATCTATTACAAGCTTTCTTTGTTTACTGAAACTTTCTTTCAAATCCTACAATTCAATGAACATTGTAGGATAATAAAAATAAAAGCAACAATAATCTGCCGACAAAATTTATCTCCACTATTTCAGATAACAACCGCGAATCTCCACATAGTGATGGCGACGGCAGGTGCAGAGCGCGCACCGCCGATCAGAATGGCCGTGTCGCCGCAGGAGTCTCTATCTGCTAAGATTTAATCTAATCATTAACACTCATAAACTATTCCATGATAATATTGATGAACCTGCCATCTCTGCTTTGGCAGTGGCACTAACAATTATTTACAAAGATCATTATTCAATTGACAGAAGGGTTAAGCGCCATCTATTGGCTTTTGTATTAACAAGTACTTAAATAGATCTTCGAGTGACAATTTAAGAGATTAATTAAACAAGTTTAGCTAGAACTATAGTTAAAATTAAGATAGCAAATATTTTATAACTATTGGGATTTTACCAATTTGTAATAGCTCTTTCGTGGACTATGATTTCTTTGTTTGTATGGCAACATTCCACATGTTGTGGAATGTGGCACCAAGTACAATTTTAATGGTCAATAAGTCAATTTATAATTCTAGACTATAACTAGAATCAGTTTTTCTAAAACTAACAACAAACTAAAAAGTAACAAGATTATTTACGAAGCAATTTATTAGTGGAAGACCTATTCTTTGTATTAATTTGACCTGTCCTCCGATCTGCCGGAAATGGTTTTAAAACAGTAATGAATCTAGTAATTTAGCTTAAACTTAATAATACCTTTGCATTTGTGAATATTAGTATTGTTTAATTATTACAGTAATTAAGTGTGAAGTATTCTGATATTGTTTGTAAGTTTTAATGAACTTACGATGTAATGAATTACTGTACTGAATGTGGTGTCACTTCCGGTATTCAAGGAACAGACGCGTCGATTAAGCAGTGTCTCGTTATCTTACGATGAGTGAAACAATTGAATTACCTAAGCAAATAATAATAGCTTTTGAAGTGAACATTACAAGCTTGTGTAAATGAGAAATGTAATATTGGTTGAAAAGAGTGTAAGGAGTTTCTTTGTCCGTTCTTCTCCTTATTAACAATATTGGCGAACGGGCTGCTCGACTCAGAATGTTTATTGTGTCTGTACCTAAATGGTTTCTTAGAAATAAACGTTTGGAGTTTGAGTAAAATGTTGTGTGTGATTTCAACTACCCATCTACCAACAATGAAGAATCACATCGCACGGCGATGTGATGATTAGAGACTGCAGGACAATAAGTATGGCGGCGAATGGCGCCAATATTCGAGGACTGCTACTCTCCAGAGTTTCCCTGTCGTGATATATGTATATATATATATAAATATAATAAATACTATAAATAAATATCAAACTACTGAAGCAACATAAACCCAAACAAACACTGCAACTAAAACTACTGCTACTGAAGTAACAGTAAAAACACTCGTATGAAAACAAAACGCACGCTCTAAGTTTGTGCTCTATTTCCATTTATATATCAAACTAGAGAATAATAATTTAGATTAATAGAAATCAAGTGTGGAACGGTAGCCCAATAGTTGATTCGGGAGGCCGAGCAGAGCAGGAGTTCGGTTCTCATCCATTGCATTGTGGCAAAAGCTAAGAATTAGTGTTCTCATAATTTATACCAGTGTTCTAGGCAAAGTTGCATGAAATCAGTGATAACGAGACGAAGAAGTCAAATAATTATATGCATTCGGATGTCATGATCTGAAGAAAAGCTTGTGTCCATCTTGTTTAAAGATTGTTGAAATACAAAACGACTGAAATAATTGTCTAGGCCTTCTGACCTTGGTATTTAACCAATCCTCTTGATCTATAAAAAGATGGTTATCAATGTTCTAAATAACAATTAATTTATCTTTTGCTTGTGGCTCTCATAACGGATGGAAATTAATCCAGTTTTAAATACAAGGTGTAAACCACCTCATCACAAAGCCGTTAACCAAGCATTCTGTACATAAAACTAAGTAACTTTACGCAAAAAAATTTGCTAGGAAACAACTTTTTTTTTTGAGGTTTTAATCATGTTTTGTGGTAAAACTCAATGTAACGCACTTAAAACATTGTGCTGATGGATGGGTTGAATAGTACGGGGGTCGTGGAGGTGTTAAAAGTTAAAATCTTACAAAAAAACTTGTATTTAAAAAAAAACTTGTCAAAAAGTTGTAACTTTGACCCCCCATATCTCCGTAACTAGAAGGTTCCCAGGTCTACACCATAGAACAAAAATATGATCGCAATGATGGGGAAAACAAGTGCCTTTCGGCTTCGTGAAGAGGTGTTTTAAACCCTTTATAGCCTATGACATTAGGGGATAAGGGTTCGCAAGATTACCCTAGAAACTTACAAAATATACCTCTTCATTATATTAAAATAGACAAAACTTATTAACAAGAAGAATAAAAACTAATTCATACTCACAATCATGACATTCATTAATATTCTTTACAGTTGTGTTTTCATCTACTTTAAATATTTTTTTATTACCGCTTGCAACTCCAACAACAAAAAGGACAATGGCAAACTTGTGGCTATACATGATATCACTTATATATATATGCACGACCGCACTCCCGCCGATACCGACACAGAATGAGCCATAGGTATTCCGACCATGTTTGTTTTAAATATCGCTCGGACTGTTACGTATGCCGATAATGATGGAGTTTTCAGATAGGATGCACATGAAGTTTTCAACAATAATATTGCGATTGGAGCAATTTGGACTGGGGACTCTGGTTATCAGTTCTTGGGTGGATTATAATTGTGTAGTCGTTTGTGTTTCTACTGGATGTCTATTGTTATTGCGAGATTGTTTTGTATCTAAACCAATCAATTCATTTCTTTACATTTAGTTTCTTACAGCCTTTTTAGGGTTCCGTAGCCAAATGGCAAAAACGGAATCCTTATAGATTCGTCATGTCTGTCTGTCTGTCCGTCCGTAAGTCACAGCCACTTTTTTCCGAAACTATAAGAACTATGCCGTTGAAACTTAGTAAGTAGATGTATTCTGTAAACCGCATTAAGATTTTCACACAAAAATAGAAAAAAAACAATAAATTTTGGGGGTTCCCCATACTTAGAACTGAAAGCCAAATTTTTTTTTTCGTCAAACCCATACGTTTGGGGTATCTATGGATAGGTCTTCAAAAATGATATTGAGGTTTCTAACATATTTTTTTTCTAAACTGAATAGTTTGCGCGAGAGGCACTTAAAATGTGTGTCAACAGGGGGGGGGGGGGGGGGGGGGTTGGCTGTAACTTCTAAAATAAGAGAATGATAAAACTAAAAAAAATATGTGATTACCATGTAAACTTCCACCGAAAATTGGTTTGAACGAGATCTAGTAAGTAGTCTTTTTTTAATACGTCATAAACAGCAATTTACCTTTCATTCAATCTGCTACGGAACCCTTCATGGGCGAGTCCGACTCGCACTTGGCCCCTTTTTTTATGTAAAGATCTTAGTAGATAAAATTGTACCAAGCCATGACTGTGTCCAAGAAACGATTTATTATTTTTTATATAAATTCCTCTAGAGTTTTGGGGCATGATGTTTTCTGTCTAATTGCCAGTAGGTTTTTTTTTGGACTTTGAGTTTTCATCTAATTTGATCTCATCAGTCATCAGTTTAGCTTCGATTTAAATTATTCCATTTCAATCTGAGTGTTACCTATTGTTCCAGACTGGTTTTGCTTTTCACTTACAAGATAACCTATATAATCCATCATTCTCAGGCAAATTGTGTTTAATAATTTTGACATCTTTGCATCAATAGAATTGGTTGGAATTTCATGTGAAGATAATACAAATTCTTTCAGCAATAACATTTCCAGTTGAAATCAATAAACATGACGTCTTTGTAAACCGCCAAACAAATATACAACAGAGTGAATTGATGATTTTACATATTTTTTCGAAAAATACTGGTAAGTTTAGACGATCGACTCTATATTGGATTTTGTTTTATTTTTTAAATACAGTTTTATGATACACGTGAATGAACTAAAAAATCAATACAGCCGGTATTTCAATAGCCAAATATAATAATATATAACAATCCAATAACTAAATGGAAAATAATGTTATTTATTAATTTACTCTAAACATACAAATATCCTTACAGGCTAGACCCAATGCGATATTGTAGCTCACTTAAAATGTAAATAGTTCATTAGCGTTTAAATTTAAGTATGGCAAATGCTAAAGCATTGCTTGTAAATTCTCCTAAACCACAAAATTGTGTCAAACCGCCATTATTATTCATTACATAAAAGTTATCATACGGTTAAAACATTGGCCCCTATTCAAAATAACTTGCAATGTTTTATGACGCACGCAAATCGCAGATTTACTGTTGGCACACAACAAAAATAGATACAGATTATTGAACTACTCGATTTGCAAAAGACAAAACTATTATCGACGACTTTGTCTTTTGATGATTTGAAACCTATTTACGATATTGTTAGGCATTAAATATATTGAGTTGAAAACAAAGATTTAAACCAATAGATTCGCCAATAAAATGTTCACAATGTTTGTTTTGTTGACAGCGACATTTGAGAAGTATTACCTCACTCCATCATACTGAAATTGTGACCACCATTCCATACGGAAATGTGCGAAAACACCTCTCAATCTTTCTTGTGTCAGCAGTTTTTTGCACGACCAAAATCAAAAATCAAAATCAAAGCATGTATTTCAAGTAGGCCAATTACAGGCTCTTTTGAATTGTCGAAACAAAGACGAAAATTAAATGTAGCTACAGTCCCAGTCACAAGACATAAAAACTGTGAAAGTACTGTACTCGTAGTTGCCAATTCCCTAGCGTAGATCTCTATGAAGAAGAACGGGCAAGAAACTCCATGGACACTCTTTTATTTAAATCAAATTATTGTTACAAAATCTTTGTTGCATCATTCATGTTGAGATGGCATATTGCAATGATATTATAACTAAAAAGGCGTAGATAGGTTATACGCGCTCAGAAAGTGGCCTGTTAAAATGCGGTTAATTAGCCAACCTTGATCAACAAATTATTGTATTATTAATTTAAGTAAAAGTGACACTAAACCCGGCCACTGACCAGTGTATTTAGGATAGTGACAGTACTTTTAGTCGCCCATCAAAATATTAAAATCACTGGTTAACCGTAAAGTAACACATCATCATACCTGTAACTAATCCCCTAAAGGTTAAACAGAGCTCCACCTAATAGTACACCCACATTTCGCCAGTTATGTTTAAGGCCCATGTAATAGGGGCGTGCCTATTGCCCTCAATTGGTCACAAATCTAGACTCCGTGGTTGCTACAAAAAAACTTGAGAGGTGTCAAGGGACACCCGGATGGAACGAAGTTCTGGCTTGCTTTCTATAAGAGAGAGAGAGAGACAGACAGGGAAACATGCGACGCCGCACAGCTTACAATAGCTTACTATAGCAAAACATTATTTCCCCGTTTTGGTTTTTTAAAACAACTTTCAGCGTTGCGAATGGCAAAAATTACGAAAACGGCCGGAGGGTGTTACTCAGTGCATTCCCAACTACTAGCGACATCTAGTAACACAACGGAGTAGTACTTATATATTTTAACAATAGATGTCGCAGTTACCAATATTATTAGTACCACTCATACACATTAGATGGCGCTGTTCTAAAAAATAAAAAGTGTCGTGACAACTTTTCGTAAGAATTTTTTCCGCCCAGCCCCCTTTCACAACGCGCGATAAGGAACTTCGTTCCAAAAATCCCGCTGGTAAAAATTAATAACACTGCCTGACTCTGGAATCGCACCCGTTGCATGAAGCAGTAAACAAAACAAAGTAACTTAGTTTAAGTACTGTCAAAACCGCACTCTACCTGTCGTCATCTTCTGCCTAGTCTTGACTATGTTGGGTTCGACTTCCAGTCTAACCGGATGCAGCTGAATACCTGTATTTTACATGGAGCGACTGCCATCTGACCTCCACAACCCAGTTAGTACTGGGTAATACGATACCACTTGGTAATTTTTTTTGAGCCACTGACTACCTGTAACGACTGTCAAAGATCTACAAATGACAGCTGGGACCCTTTCCGAGGCACAGAGGAAAACTCGGCATGTAAGGGTGGTCAACCATCTACAGACCAACCTAGAAATCACGGCTTAACCTAAAGATCGACCTGAGCGGCTGTTATTATTTAGCCACGAGAAATCAAAAAATGACGTGTAAAAATGTTTGTGAAAACCTACTTGCTGAATAAACACCATTTATCATTCATCTACTTTTCAATCAGAGGAAAATACTCAAATCAAAATGACCTCCAAAAAAACAAATGAGGGTCCATCATGATGACATTAAGAAATAGTTTCAACTCAACACCCGTATAGAATCAACAGTGACATAATTGTGCACCGTAATCCCTTATCGTTGGTGACTGATGGTACCCGCATCTTGTATCACCTGAACTGAGTGATTAATGACCATTCTGTTGGTTCGTGTGCGAGCGAGACGGATGATGTTTTTATAAGGGTGCAAGTAGTGGCGGGAGTAGTTTATTGGAGAGCGATTTTGCGATGGTGGATAGTGTCTTCATTTGATGGTTTGGTGGAATTGAGGCAAGTGGTTTATTCAGTTAAGTCGTCACAGGTACTTGGATACGATTGATAAGACTAGTTTTCAGGCTTTTCTGACAACCAGTCTCACCAAGGGATATAGAAGCCAAATAGAGAGACAGAATGACCAAAAACCGATATTCCGAGGTTTTTGGATAAACCGTCAATCTACATAAAAAAAACATGTATTCTGCTGTTTTTGATTAGATTAGACTGGAAATCGACCTCAACATAGTTGAGAAAAGGCTAGGCAGATGATGATGGTATATTTTTAAAGATACTACTATTTTTAAGTTCAAACTGGAGGTTCACTCCTCCAACACGCATTCATTTCAATGCAGTTTTTCGAAAAATGCTTCAGATTACTTTGAATTCTCATATTCGCATAAAACTGTACCACTAGGTATACATTTGTGGATTTGTCGCAGTTACCAATAGTGGACTAAAAAATTGATAAGGGAATGCAATAATTAATATCGTAACACCGAATATATAGTTTTAGATGTAAAAAAAGTATTTGGGAACTTGCCAAATGCATTTTTTACGCCTGAAACGTTCACAACATCAAATTTAGGGTTTTAATAGCAATTCATATTCAGTTTTTTAGTGCACTACAGAGCCATATTTCTTATTTTCATACAGTAAAATTGCCAAATTAATTAAAACATGTAAATATTTGACAGCTATTTGCGACGTTGCCAACTTTTGGGATACGCGCTCTTAATTCACCATTTTGTGGTGGCGGCCATCTTGGATTTTTAATTTATCATAGCGTGTAGTATTTTACTAGTAGGGAGTTGTAAATAACGTAGGTACAGTTGCCGGCGCATCAAGTTACTATAGTGGCTGCCAGCAATAGCGATCATTGACCCACTTACATCTGTTAAAGTACAGGGTAGGGCAGGGCAGTGATGGTAGTAGTAGTAGAGTAGTAATAGCTTTGAAAACCAATAACAATTTAAGCTTGTTCAAGTCTGAAATCGTCGTCAATCGAGTTTCTAATGAAAAACGGTACATGCTTTATTTGTTTTAGTTCGTACGAAGCTTAGGGAAAGGGCGATGACCGCATAACTGGCACCAATTAGACAAACTGTAAAATGTTTGCATTTGACCGCCATTTTGCGGCGGCGGCCATCTTGGACTGATTTTTATCAAACATAGCTAAGAACACTCCCGACTAATTCAACTTTCAATTGTTTTTTTTTACATGGTAATTTCTGGTGGAATATTTTCTGTCTAGTCCTTCTGAGCGCTGACTACAATACTTTGTTTAACTCATTTTCGCTTTCATTTAAGTACATAAGAACTGAGCTGTTTAATGAGAAAGCAACTACAAACAAACAGACTGTACACAATGATTATGTTCATTTTCACGTTTGACACGTTCGTGGAGATTTATTTGTGTTTCAAATTATTTGCGAACACTTTCAGTTTATTTGAAACGAGTTTCAGGTTTGTTCTGTTTGTTATAAAATTATACGATTCGTTATTAGGTTGTTAGTACGTACGTGTCAAATTACTGTTGAATTTATTTTGTGTATAGCACTACTCCCGCGACTTCTTCCGCAAAAATTGTGATAGCTAGGGTAATTTACATTATCAATACAATTTATAGTATAAAGGGTGCAAAACACCTCTTCACGAAGCCGAAAGGCACGTTCTCCCCATCATTGCGATCATTTTTTGTTCTACACCATACCTGGGAACCTTCTAGTTACGGAGATATGGGGGGTCAAAGTTACAACTTTAGGACAAGTTTTTTTTTAAATACTAGTTTTTTTTTAAAGATTTTAACTTTTAACACCTCCACAACCCCCGTACTATTCAATCCATCCATCATCACAATGTTTTAGGTGCGTTACATTGAGTTCTTTCACAAAACATAATTCATAACCTCAAAAAAAAAAGTTGTTTCCCAGCAATATTTTTTGCGTAAAGTTACTTAGTTTGATGTACAAAATGCTTGGTTAACGGCTTTGTGATGACCTCATCACAAAGCCGTTAACCAAACATTTTGTACATTTTGAGCATTTTATACAGGGTGTAAACCACCTGGTTTACACCCTGTATTATTATGTTACTTGGAAAAGATGAACCTTTCAAATGGCGAAAGAATAATTAAAATCGGTTGAGTAGTTCTTGAGTTAAATCGTAACAAACAAACAAGAACGATTCTCTTTATTATATTAGTTTAGAAAACTAGCTGTGTTTCATCGTTCCGTCTGCTTATATAGATTTTGGAAAATCATACGTACACATAAAAGGTGTACAAAATCTCTTAACGGAACCGAAAGGCACTTGTTTTTCCTGTCTTTACAATCATCTTTTTTTCTACATCATACCTGAGAACCTTCTTGTTACGGAGATATTGGGGGTCAAAACTCTAACTTTTTGACAAGTTTTTTTTTAAATACAAGTTTTTAATGTACGATTATACTATCCAAGACCTCCCGTACTATTCAATACATCCATCAGAACATTGTTTTGAATGCGTAACATTGAGTTGTACCACAAAACATGATTTTACACCCCACCAAAAATAAGCCGTTTCCCAGCAATATTTTTTGCGTAAAGTTACTTAGTTTTATGTACGGTCGAACAAGCTATTTGGTTTACATTTTACAATGTAATTTGTGGGTTAAACTGTAAATCAAATAGCTTGTTCAACCGTACAGAATGCTTGGTTGACGGCTTCGTGATGAGGTGGTTTACACTCTGTATGTGTGAAAGTCAAAACTGTTAATATGTCAAAAACACTGACTTGTGTCAGTTATAATCCGTTTTTTGCATTAAAAATAGGTTGTTTTACAATTACATGATGTTTTTCATGATGATGTTTTGTTTTTTTTTGTTTGTTTGTTTTGTGGGTCATAAAAAAACCTAACAACCTAATAAAATAAAGTTTCAAGTTTACCTAGTTTCTCAGCAAAATTTAATTATTGTTAAAATCGTATTCACCGTTCAAAAGTAGTTTTGACTGATAAACAGTTTTGACTGTGACGTATACAATGCCTGTAATAAAGATAAAGTAGGGCAACACTAGTTCCCGCAACAATGACAGGAGCTAGGAGCTGGCAGAGGCAGCGGTGCATAGACAATTGAACTTAAGGACACGAGCTGATTAATACGTGTAAAACTATTAAACGCATTATAATATTTAATCGGTTTTTATTAACAACATCGAAACATTACAATGCCCTTCTAGAGCGTCCCCTCCCCACGTTGCCACTCACATCTGCCTTGGAAAAAGATAAAAGCAAAAGTCCTTTATGGCGCATTCTTAAATATTTCATAGTTTTTGGATTGCAATATGAAAATAATCGAAATCACAAAAAAAACTTGAATTCATCTGAAAAAATGTACTTACGTGGCCACTGCGTACCCACCCCTGCGTGTGCCACGTATTTGTCTGCCTCAATAAGTCTACCCTGAA
This sequence comes from Xestia ashworthii, assembly GCA_950022955.1. Taxonomy (NCBI): domain Eukaryota; kingdom Metazoa; phylum Arthropoda; class Insecta; order Lepidoptera; family Noctuidae; genus Xestia; species Xestia ashworthii. The sequence continues at coordinate 3,621,084 of OX465549.1, forward strand.
AACAGAATCTAAACTAATATTACAAAGAGAAGAGCTTTAGTTTTTTTTGTTTGTTTACTCAAGAACTACTCAATCGATTTTAAAAATTAATTCATCTTTAAAAAGCTACATATTTAGAAAATAACATAAATTATATTGATATCGTGAACATTAACGGAGCTGTTTCAATTTTTGCGGACAAATTTGCGGGCGAAGAGCTAGTTTTAAATAAACTAAGAATACTTGATTCACGTTTTATTACAAGTACCTAATAAAAAATATGCATTGGGTACTAAATTGCAAACCGTACAATGTTTGGAAATCGTTGCATTGCATTGGAAACCGGTATCAAAACTGAAAATCTTTCTTTATAACAACACAATAATCTTTCTTTGTATCTTTTTTTCTTTTAATAGACATAAAGGCACGTGGGTACCTATATCAGAATTATTCATCTTCAAGTGGGTAATCGCACGAGGTTTCTTGGAAATAAGTAGACACTTCTTCGATCAGCAGTCTTATAATCACGATTATCAATTTTAATTACAATAATCACTATAATTAACGAAGATGAAAATGGATTAAGATTCGGGACGTAAGCGATCCGTCGTAACCGTCTAGTCCACATTGCACTATCGTTCGATTCAAAGTGCACGAATCCGGTGGTTGTTTGACGTTTACGACGTTCCGCCAGAGTGACAAGACAATTGTCACTCTCGTCCGCTCAATGTCATTCGAAAAATCACACAATCAATGTCAAACTAACTATCTTCAATTTCTTCTAACAGATGGCGCCATGGACGCGCCTTCACGGCCGGACTGACAATCGCCCGTCCTCGGGCGAATATGTATTCCTGCAATAAGAAAAGTAACACACTGTTAGTCGAGCCGCCATGCTCGTCCACCCTGACATGAGCCAGTGCCTCTTAACTTAGGCCACAGCCTATTACAAACACACTCTCGCAACTTGCATTGCTCTGTTTCCTCATACGATGCGTAGCCCGGACAAATGCGTCCCTTCGACTTGCCCCAAATGCAAGACCGGACAACACCGTCCCTTCGACTAGCCATCGGCTCACTCATGATGCGTAGCCCGGACAAATGCGTCCTTACGACTTACCCCAAGTGCAAGACCGGACAACACCGTCCCTTCGACTCGCAATCACTCACGTCAACGAACTAGGTTCGTACGTCCCTTCGACCAGCACCGCTAAGCCCGGACAATACAACTGTTACGGACGACGTCGCTTCATAATAAATAATGATTGAATAATGTAAATAATGATGATTACATAAGTAGATTTTAAGTAGATATAAGGATGATTAAATAAAAACCATTTGAAAGTAGGGAAATCTTTATTGTGATTCGAATAAGGCTGTTTTATTATCCTATAGTAAGTAAGAGATCAAAATATGACGATGTAAAGTGGACGCGAGCACGATCCGAGCAGGTTCGGACAAGTCGGAACCTGTTCGGAGGCCATCACTAGTGAACTCTGACAAAACGCGATATGATTGGTCGGAAGGAATATATTCGGTTATATTACGCTCGCCTCCACCCACTACTTGCACTATGCAAAAATAGAATATAAATAGGACGGTTTGTTGCGAAATTTGTAGTTCAGCAGCAGTGTTCTCTCAAGCAACTCCGAAGCAACAAGCCGATCCTGAAAAGTGCAGTACAAATTGTGAATCAAGATTTAATGAAGATTCTGAAGAAATACATTCAACTTACCATCAAGTCAGGCGTTTCATTCCTAGGGAAAAATACAGTCCACCTCGACAGTTTGGTCCTACGCTCGCCGGATTTATTTGGATCATCGCTCGCCCGACAAGTTGAAGACAAGAACCTAGTGCAGTGTTCCTGAAAAATGAAGACTAGAAGTGTTGCGGCCAAAGAAAGTGAGGCGGAATCGGGATACGACAGCCGACGTCCTCGAACATTCGAAGAGCCGCCAAGATCGCCTTCAACTATTGCGCCCGCGTTGCCGCGCGCCCAATATGAAGTGCCCGCAAGTGGAATCGACAGTGCCGCGCCCGCCGCCGCCGCCGCCGCGTCAGTGACCGCACCCCCCGCCACCGCCGGGACGGGAAGAGTTGTGCCGCCGTTCGATGGTGCGTCCGCCGCGCTTACCGCACCCGCTCCACGCCGCGTACCGGCGAGTCGAGCAACCGCGATCGCGAGTGTAACAATGCGTGAAGAACAGCTCGCCACTCCAAGCACGTCGTTCCAGCCAAGAATACAGGACTCTGCCAGGACAATGACGGCAAATATGTCAGTGAGAGACACCGCAAGTACGATAAGATCAAGAAGATCTTACAGCAGTGATGTGGCAAGGGTTAAACTAGCAGAATACGAGGCACAGAGAAGAATTGCTGCAATTAGGAACGAGCAATTGGAAATTGAAAAGGCTCTAGTGAACAAACGGTTCGAATATGAAGTGTCGGCGATAGAAGCAGAGGCAGAGGCTCGTGAAGAGGGCTCCGGACATAGGAGTGAAGACAGGGTGGATGAGTGGCTGCAAAGTATTGACCAAGGCCACCCACCAGTCACCGAAGAGAGAACTCAGCCGCCGCACCCCGCCGCCCAACAAACCGCCGCAGAGCCGAACACTTGTGTCGACGCTATGACGCCTGCCATGCCACGTAGAAGACAGCGTTCGACCTCACGTTCGCCCACAAGAGGGGAACGTCGAGTAGGAAGAGGCATCGAACAACTGGCCGACACGCTGGACAAAATGATGCGTGTACGCCCGCCGCCACGACAAGTGACAGAACTACCCTTGTTCACCGGAGCGGCTACGGAATGGTTGCCATTCAAGGCAGCTTATGAAGATTCATCGAGTGTCTACAAATTCACCGCGATGGAAAACTTAGCGAGACTGAGGAACTGCATCAGAGGTCCAGCAAAGGAAGCAGTCTCCGCGCTCTTGTACTCTGCGTCTGACCCACGGACAATTATGAAGACGCTAGAACAATATTATGGAAGGCCGGAGATATTAATGGACCATGTGATGGAAGACGTAAAGAAGCTGCCTCGGCTCACTAGTGTGGCAAGTGAACTAAACTCGTTCGCAGTGAAGCTACAGAACATAGTGTGTGTGCTATCCAATATGGACAACCGTGGATACCTGTGGAACCCGATGTTAGTGCGTGAAGTCGTGGACAAGCTGAGCCCGCACGTAAAATCAAGATGGTGCGACTACGCTTCTGAAGCAGTGGAAACGTCACGTGAGTCTGAAATTGTATTATTATCTCGGTTCCTGATGCGGGAGGCTGACCGTGCTATGAGGTACGCCTTCACAAACCCGACGCCCACGCCCGCACCAAAGAGGGAACAGAAAAATGTGGTGCAAGCAAGCGCAAAAAGGAAAGCGGGCAGAGAAGTAATTTACGCCACGACTGAAAAAGAAGAAGAAAAGAAACATGTATGTTTATGTTGTGCTGGTGACCATGAAGTGCCTAAGTGCGCCAAGTTTCTGAAGATGAGTGTCGACGACAGGTGGGAATGGGCACGAACAGAGAAAGTGTGCTTCAAATGTGTCAATAATCGCCACCGACGAGAGCACTGTCGAGCCAAGCGATGCGGCAAAGAAAAGTGCACCCGCCCGCATCACGCGCTGCTCCACAAAGAGATGTCGCAACAAGACATAAAAGAAAAGGCGACAGAGGTCGAACCGGCAGCAGAGTCCGTGATGGCTGTCTCAGCAAACAGTGACGCACCGCATCGCGTACTGCTTAAAATGTGCCCCGTCGTTTTAAAAGGACCAGGCGGTCAAGTGAGCACGTTCGCGCTAATGGACGAAGGGTCGACGACCTCACTCATCGACGAAGATATAACACGCCGTATCCAAGTGAGGGGACCAGTCTCTACACTCAAAATACAAGGAGTGACCTCACAGCCACACGAAGAAAGCAGTCAAGAGGTCAAACTACAAATTCGTGGTCAAAACGGCGACTTTCAAGAATTACGCGCACGAACGATGAAGGATCTACGACTTCGTGGTCAAACAGTGGATAGATCGATGTTAATAAAATATCCACACCTCCGAGACATGCAAAAGGACGCATTCTTTGACGAAGCCACACCGAAAGTATTGATAGGTGCGGACAATTGGCACCTGATTGTGACGCGAAAACTACGCATGGGAAAGAAGAACGAGCCTGCGGCCTCGTATACCCAACTAGGATGGGTAATTCATGGGACGGCGCCGCACTCAGCGTTGACTCAAAAGGAGGGTCAACTAGTGCTTCACATCTACGACGTATCTGCGAACAAACAGGCAGAAGATGTACGACACGTGGAAGAACTAGTGAAAGCACACTTCAGGATTGATGCCCTAGGAGTCTCCCTGGCGAAGAAAGTCAGACCGGAAGATCAAAAGGCAATCGACGTGGTCCAACGAACAATGAGGAAGGTTGGTGAACACTTCGAAGTGGGTCTGCCATGGCGAGACGAAGATGCTCCGATGCCCAATAATTATCACTGCGCCGTGAAGAGACTAAAAATGATAGAAAAGAAGATGGACTTCTCTTCGGACTTCGCTGCACAGTATCGCGCTCAAGTAAGAAACCTCCTCGATAAAGGTTATGCTCAAGAGTGCGATGGACAAGAGGAAGGAAACAAGAAAGTATGGTACCTGCCGCACTTCCCGGTCGTGAATCCTAACAAGCCGGGGAAGACGCGTCTGGTTTTCGACGCGGCACACCGATACAGCGGAGTGTGCCTCAATGATCACTTGCTGGAGGGACCTGACCTCCTGAGATCGCTACCAGGAATCCTATTCAGATTCAGAGAACGTCGAGTAGCTGTGACGGCAGACATTCAAGAGATGTTCCTCCAAGTGAAAATAAGACCACAAGACCAAGCAGCTCAAATGTTCCTCTGGCGAGATGAAGAGCGTGACAAGCCGCCGAAGAAGTACAAGATGGTTTCAATGATCTTCGGGGCCTCGTGCTCGCCGTTCATCGCGCACTCGGTGAGAGATGCCAACGCGAGACTGTACGCACAAGCATACCCTAACGCTGTGCAAGCCGTAACATCAAGCCACTACATGGACGACTACGTCGATAGCTTCGCGACAGAGGAAGAAGCTATAAGAACAGCACAAGAGGTCATGAAGATACATGAGAACGCACACTTCAACCTCCGTGGATGGTGCTCTAACAGGCCTAATGTGGTGGACAACGTGGCTAAAGAAAAGCAAGTGCTCAACGCCGAAGTGAAGCTTGGTCAGAGACAAGAAAACTCCGATAAGACGCTCGGCTTGCTCTGGCATACGGAACGAGACGAGCTAGGCTTCAACACAGGGCTTAGCCGTCTAGCACCCGAAGTGAGGATGAGAGACAGAGCGCCGACGAAAAGGGAAGCCCTCGGAGCGGTGATGGCCGTCTACGATCCCCTCGGTCTCATCAGCCATTTTACTATCACGGGGAAGGTCATACTTCAAAACCTGTGGAGACACGGAGTGGGATGGGATGAAGCGATTCCCGATGAAGACGCACAACACTTCGAAGAATGGCTCGGAAGTCTGAGCGTGGCCACGAAACTGCGAATCCCAAGGTGCTACGGGAAGAGCACGGAAGACGAATTAGAGCTTCATGTCTTCTGTGACGCGAGTGAACAAGCATACGCGGCGACCGCCTACTGGAGGATCCTGAAACCAGATGGAAGAGTGACTGTGAGCCTGGTTGCGGCAAAAGCAAGGGTCGCACCATTAAAACCAGTAACCGTCCCTCGACTCGAACTCCAGGCGGCAGTGATCGGCGCACGATTGGCGGAAACAATCCTAAGAGAGCATCGAGACAAGCCCAAGAGCGTGACGTATTGGACGGACTCGCAAACCGTCCTGCGTTGGATAGAAAAAGATGCCATCAAGTACACACCCTTCGTGGCACACCGCCTGGGCGAAATAGCGGAACTGACCGACGCCAATCAATGGAGATGGGTGCCCACGGAACAAAACGTGGCAGACGACGCAACGCGCCCTAATTATAGACTACAAATGAAGCTAGAAGACAGATGGTTCATGGGGCCTGAGTTTCTATACAACAACGAGGACCTCTGGCCGAAAGAGAAAGCCAAGAAAGAAGACCAAGAAGAAGAAGTGACCTATGTGGTCACAGAAAAGGAACGCGCTTCTCATCTGCCCGACATAAGCAGATTCTCCTCATATGAGAAGCTGATACGAACTACAGCGGTACTCTTTCTCTTCAAGGAAAAATGTAAAAATCGAGCCAGCCAGATGACAGTCGACCTAATAGAGAAGGCCGAGAAGACATGGGTGAAACAAGCGCAGCTCGACGACTATGCAGAAGAAATAAGACTGTTGGAAAAAGGAAGACCAGTGCCCAAGTCCGGTAGCCTGTATAAACTGGACCCCTATTTGGAAGACCAGATTCTCAAAGTGGGAGGGAGGATCGGGCACGCTGCAGTTCCAGACACGAAGAAGATGCCGGTCATCTTGCACGGCAGGCACCCGTTTACCAGACTGCTGGTAGAAGACGCCCATCGAAGAGCCGGCCATGCAAATAACGAACGCGTGGTCAACGACCTGAGACAAAAATATTGGGTAATCAATCTGCGCCCTACCGTAAGAGCCATAGCGCAGCGATGCCAACTGTGCCGCATCAGAAGAGCGACACCAGTGAAACCAGTCACGGGGGACCTACCGATGGAACGACTGATAGAGACGCAGCGACCCTTCACTCACTGCGGAGTAGATTATTTTGGACCAATGACAGTGGTCATAGGAAGAAGACATGAGAAGCGCTGGGGAGCGCTGTTCACCTGCCTTGTGACAAGGGCAGTCCATCTGGAACTGGTGGCAAGTCTGTCCACCGACTCGGCTATAATGGCCATAAGAAGAATGGCAGCACGACGAGGTTGGCCCCGCATAATGTATTCCGACAACGGCACCAATTTCCGAGGGGCAGACACCGAACTACGCACGGCCTATGAAGAATGGGCCAAAGAATTCGTCCACTTCGGACTCTCACACCGAATGAAGTGGAAGTTCATACCACCAGGGGCGCCGCATATGGGGGGAGCGTGGGAACGCTTAGTACGCTCTGTCAAGACGGCGCTGGGGGCGACGCTGCATCAGCGGGCACTAAAAGAAGAAGTGCTGCTGACCCTGATGATAGAGGCCGAACACTCTATAAACTCTCGGCCTCTCACCCACGTTTCCGTCGATCCCAAGGATCCGGAGGCGTTGACTCCGAACCACTTCCTCATCGGGACCTCCTCAGGCCTTCCCCACACTGGGCCTTGCGAGGAGGCCAGCCGAAAACAATGGAGAGCTGCCCAAGCGCTCGCCGACCATTTCTGGCGGCGCTGGGTAAATGAATACCTGCCGACGCTGGTGCCCAGGGGGGCATCCGACGACCAACGACGACCTCTGCGCGTTGGCGACCTGGTTGTCGTCGTCGACCCTGCACTGCCACGAGGGACGTGGCCCCGAGGCGTCGTGGAGACTACGTACGTCGGTCCAGACGGCAAGGTGCGATCAGCCGACGTCAGAACTACAGCGGGCATCCTTCGGCGTCCTACGACGAAGCTCGCCGTCCTCTGCGTGGAAGATAAGGCTACGGTAGCCCTGCGCCGGGGGGAGGATGTTACGGACGACGTCGCTTCATAATAAATAATGATTGAATAATGTAAATAATGATGATTACATAAGTAGATTTTAAGTAGATATAAGGATGATTAAATAAAAACCATTTGAAAGTAGGGAAATCTTTATTGTGATTCGAATAAGGCTGTTTTATTATCCTATAGTAAGTAAGAGATCAAAATATGACGATGTAAAGTGGACGCGAGCACGATCCGAGCAGGTTCGGACAAGTCGGAACCTGTTCGGAGGCCATCACTAGTGAACTCTGACAAAACGCGATATGATTGGTCGGAAGGAATATATTCGGTTATATTACGCTCGCCTCCACCCACTACTTGCACTATGCAAAAATAGAATATAAATAGGACGGTTTGTTGCGAAATTTGTAGTTCAGCAGCAGTGTTCTCTCAAGCAACTCCGAAGCAACAAGCCGATCCTGAAAAGTGCAGTACAAATTGTGAATCAAGATTTAATGAAGATTCTGAAGAAATACATTCAACTTACCATCAAGTCAGGCGTTTCATTCCTAGGGAAAAATACAGTCCACCTCGACAACAACCCATTCGTGACACACAGACCCTGCGAACCCGCTAGCATTCTAGTCAGGACCGGACAACATCTAGTCTTTGGGTTTGCGTCCTTTCGAGTTACCAACCAACGGGCAAGACCGGACAACAACACCCACACGTAATCACTTGACATGATCTGAAAGCGCAACACTTCATCAAAATGGTCCTGTATCAATTTGGGCTCTGCAAATTTCGCCAGCAATGTTTGCTTCACAACTTCCCAGGTTAGGTCTTCCAAACGCAATTTAGTCAGAACAGATGCCGCTCGTCCTTTTAGTGCAGTTGACAGAGCAACTAAAAGTTCCACGCCACTTCAATTCTTGCTGCTAATAATCAACTCGGAAACACGGCACCAGCCCTTAACATCAGCATCTGCTTCATCTGGGTCGAACTTGATCAACTGACCCGTGTTAGTGTTTGCAACAGGCTGCGATGTTTGCTGCGGCATTGCTAACAAACGGGTTAGCAGGGCTTCCATATTGGTGAGTAATCCACTATTGCTAGGTTGATTATGGGGCTGAGTATCTTCATCCGACTGTTTTTCGCGTCCCACTTCTGATAAAGGCACGTGGGTACCTATATCAGAATTATTCATCTTCAAGTGGGTAATCGCACGAGGTTTCTTGGAAATAAGTAGACACTTCTTCGATCAGCAGTCTTATAATCACGATTATCAATTTTAATTACAATAATCACTATAATTAACAAAGATGAAAATGGATTAAGATTCGGGACGTAAGCGATCCGTCGTAACCGTCTAGTCCACACTATCGTTCGATTCAAAGTGCACGAATCCGGTGGTTGTTTGACGTTTACGACGTTCCGCCAGAGTGACAAGACAATTGTCACTCTCGTCCGCTCAATGTCATTCGAAAAATCACACAATCAATGTCAAACTAACTATCTTCAATCTCTTCTAATAGATGGCGCCATGGACGCGCCTTCAGACAAATAAGTCACAGAAATTTATTGTTTGATTTATAAATAAACATCAGACTGATCTCATTCACCACAATGATCAGACACACAAATTAAAACCTTCTTTTGCCAGACATAATTATAGTTCAAACTCAATAACTCTTAACTCAAAAGACTAACAACAATAAACAAACCTAAAATAATCTAATTTCAAAGCAATTTAAACTTGGACTCTAAATTTTATATTAAGGGGCCGGCGGAGCATGCGTTTTTCATACAAACGTAATACCAAAATAATATGAAAATCAAACATATTCTTGAGGTAGTGTGTATATATTTCGATTGGATTACAGAATATCTATGTTTCCAAATAAATATTTTGAAAGGACAATGATATTCGCTGCAGGCTGGTCCGCGGTATCTCTTTCGAACAGTCTCGCAGCCCCGGCAGGCATCGGCCCTTGCGGACCTCTTCTGCTAAATTCTCTTTGAAGAGCGCGTGGAACACGAACGCGTCGTCGACACGGCCTATCGTCATACATAGCTCAGCGTCCACAGGCCCGCGCCTACGGCAGTCGCTCGGTGCGTCTCTCCCGGCGGCTGGGACAAGAGGTTCTCTCCCTCTCGCGTTCCGACACTTCGCTGACTGCTTCGCAGGAGGTGACGGCTTCCCATTCCGTCTCGCTCTGGACCATGAAAAATATTTTTATCTGTGATTGTTTTGTTAGTATTTGCACTCAACTTCCATTGTTTTCGCGGGCTCATTCACTCAAGCGGCTATCGCATGCAAACGCAGTCGCACTTCATGTAACTTTAAAATAAATAATAGTGTTACATATTTTTAAAACGATAACGTATTTAATAGGTAGAAAGAGTGATACCGAGACGCCGTGATTTAGAAAAGTGTAATAACCGAAAAACACGTCCCTGTAAGTTCACGAATACGAAACACTTAACAACGAATGCACACTACCACGAAAAACCTAACGCCGTAGCCATGTGCGATCTCGAATAACTTAATCTCTAATTTCATCTATTCGAAACAGCCAGCACAGCACTATGGCAATGCAAAAGACTGCGCAGAAGGAATTAGAGCATAAGCTCCGAAAGCATCTACTGGCCATACACTACAGTCATCCGACCAATCATCACATACGGCTCTTTAGTTTAGTGGCCCCAGGACCAACCTGAGCACAGCCCGAAAGGATCTCGAGAAGCTACAAAGATTTGCCTGCGTGGCAATCACCAGCAGCATGAGAATATCACAAATCGCCACACTACAGGTTATGTTTAGGTTACCACCTCTATACCTCATCGTAAGAGAGGAGGTGGCCTTGGCGACTTTTAGGCTCGACGTATCCGGCACCCAAAGTAAATATTCCAGAATCAAACATACACACCTATTTATAAATAAGGATGCTATCAAACAACAGCCCATGACGACATCACGCGATAGAACCCTGAACACCCACTGTTATCAAAAACTCTACAACATAGAGCTCACAGCGGAGACGGGCGACTACTCTGGTCCAAACGAGCTAAGGATCTACACTGATGGAGCAAATACCGAAGATGGCACAGGACTCTTCTCTGCCGACCTAAACATTATAATATACAAACCCCTTGAAATGTTTAACTTTATCCACCAAGCTAAGTGCGAAGGTATTATCCGAGCGACACACGCCATAGAGGCCAGGGAAGTTACGAATACCCATATTCGTATACTTAACGACAGTGCCTCAGTTCTTCAATTCTTAATGAGAAATCAGATCACGTTGAGACTTATACTAGAATGCCATAATGCTCTAGAACGATTTACGGTACTAATCAGCAACACGATGACATTACTGGTGGCGGGGACCATCACAGAACAAACACTTCCACACCCTAGGTATCACTGCTAGTCCCCTGTGCAGAGTGTGCATGAAGGCGGAGGAAACGGTGTCGCATGTGCTCCTTGAGTGAAGCGTTACCCAGATCCGCGAAGAGACTCTTGGAACACTAAGATCCTTTGCGAATGTCCTGAGAAGACCAGGAAGTTTGATCTGCTTCTGGAGGGAGGTAGGCTCATGGTTGGAGTAACGGCCACCATGGCTCACGCCACGCACAATGGTCCATTTGAGGGACTAAGTGCGGAAACCAAAACCCTTAACATAGAACATACAAAAAAAACACTTACATTAGTTGATAATTGGAGTCTCCTTTTAAGCAAATAATGCCTGTAGTAGGAGACACTGCTCTTCCATAAATTAAGACAACTCTATTTTATTTTCTTAACAATGTAATCCTAACATATAGGTACGTAAAATAATATACCAAAGAATGTTTGTTTTATTCGTATTATCCGAATAGTAACGCAATTGATATCTGAATATGATATATAATATCTGGATAATTCGGATATCCGGACGGAAAGGAGAAGAACGGGAAGAAGAAGGGCAGGAAGAAGTAGGACGAGAAGACCGGTCTTCCCACCATCCGCGGGCCTCGCGAAATGTACCTTGCCCACATTAAGTTCAGGTCTTGCACCACCACTGTTCTCACCGCTGTTACCTTGTGACTTTCGGTGAAAGCCGTGAATGAACTGTTCCCTCGCTGCCGCGCGGTGCTGGCGGCCTCACCGGCAAGATGGCCACCTGATAGGTGGTGACTGTCGCACGCAAAGCCAGGCCTGCCATGCATGGCTATGTGGATCCACCATAAGAAAAAAAACAAAAGCACGTTGGGAAGACGACACGTGCACGGAACCGTGAAGTGTGGCAGAAGAAAGGGGAGCTGCCTAAATACCCCGCAGTGGGTGATTCCAGTGGGTGATTTCGGTGGGTGATTGGCAGAAATGATGATGGTCGCTAGCACTACTGCTGAACATGAGGTACTGGGTTCGATTTCTAGGCAGGTGAAAGTGTTTTTGTTTTCCATCGGGAATTTACCAGTAGCAGCCACGGAGCACGTTTGATAGCTGATAGGCTGGCCCTATAGAACTAAAACATAACTGCTGAATATTATAAGTAGCCCTTTGGGAAAAGCAAACTTCGTGTTATGTGATGATGACATTGGTTAAAATCTACGTATCTCGTCTCCCCTGCGACTGGTCGAATCTAGCATATCTCCGTACCGCTTCTTGGTTTACTCTCTTCTGCCGAAGTTCCGGCGTTTACTACGTTTCACTTACGGACATAAGATTCGTTAGGATTTCGAACTAAAAAAATAATGACAACTGGGTCATTTGTACCACCGATGTGTTTCGAAAATATGAGGGAGTAGGATCATTTAAAGGCTACTTAAGGACGGGCCCCGTATCTTCGTTGATGGACTTAGAGAGTACCCCCTTGCTTTGGTTTGAGCCAGGCCTTACGAGCACCATCAGCAACTATTGGCCGACATTTGCCTTGGGTTGGAAAGTACTCAAGTTAAGCGTTGCATCGTAGATTGTGGACTGAATAATAATGAAACTTGCCGCGTAAACCAAACACGTTAGCTGGATAAGGATTAATAACAAATTGGAGGCGGCATTTTTAGTGTTTTTTATTTTGAACGGAGTCGTAAAATCGGTGGATTTTCTGGTTGTGTCCTCTTGTTCTACGGTGGAACTTATAGTTAAATATTTTGCGACTATTCTTGTAATATAAGTTGTTTTAGAAGAAATGGGATTTTATGTTCCCACTAGTTCTACGATATGATTTGTGTTACAATTTTTTTTGAATACAATAAAAATATATTCCAATTAGTTCTACCCTAGAACTGTTAAGTAGAACTAGTGGGTACAAACTGATTTGCGTCCTTCTTGCCAGTTTTGATTTCAAACACTTGACAGATACGTTGGTGAATTTTTAGGACTGAATGTAAAAATACAGGCTGAAAGTCAGTGTCTCTACAACTATTATAAGGTGGCTTCTAACTATAGACGTGCGGCAACTCGAAAAATATAACCAGCATTGAAAATAAACTAACCCACAATCTTAAAGCGACAATTTTTTTTAAATTCTTCTTCTGCGTCCTTCAGTAGCAAAATTACTGCCCTTTAAATGATTTATCATAGACTGTAAATATTACCTCCTCAAGTAGTAAATGCAGTAGTCGTCAATTCGACGAATTTCTCTCTTTACCAAAAACTACACTACAACGCATTTTTTACATTATATTATAATTGCTAGAAAAAAAAAAAAACTGGAACCTGTGTGAAATAATTGTTTGCTAGAGTGGCACATAATCGTCTTTTTCTTAAAATCGTTGTTTTGCAATTATTGCATTTGGCGTAGGAAGGCAGAATTTTATTGTAATCCCACTCGATCATTATCTATGTCACCGTAAAATTGTCAAACACGTTAGATTGTAATCTCTCTAGCGAGATTGTGAATACTCTCGAAATATTGTCAACTGAACATACTGCTTATAATATAACGCATTATTTTTCGGTAGATTGTAATCTATCGAAGTGAAATCGTAATATTGTGAAATACATGTGACGGAAGTATCTCTGCCCCCATAATCAGGACTTGGGGCACCCCCACGTTAGGTTACTTAGGTTTCTTTAAACCCTGCAGACAGGAATAGGAGCCCCGCGTAGCGGGGTTCCGTCGACTACGCTTTTTAGGGAAATGTAAAGAGTTCTGAGGTTAGGGTTTGTTAATCGATATTCCTCAGGAATGGTGCATTATCTTTTCATGAGAGTGGTACCATGGGGAAAGGGGGACCCCTCCGTCCCTCTCCCTCCTGCACACCGCGCGAGTTGAATTCCATCGCATACATTTCACAATATTACGGTTTCACTTCGTTAATGTCGGTCTGGTGCGTACGATCGGTCGTGACGTCAGCAAAAACTAAATATGGCTGTCGGTCGCCGCTGACGGCAGCGTCGCAGTATGGTGCTATACAGGGTGTAAATCACCTCATCACGAAGCCGTCAACCAAGCATTCTGTACATCAAACTAAGTAAAATTACACAAAAATTATTGCTGGGAAACAACTTTTTTTTTGGGTGAAAAATCACGTTTGGTGGTATAACTCATGGTAACGCACTCAAACAGTTGTGTTTATGGTTGGATTGAATAGTCAGGGGTTCGTGGAAGTATTTAAAGTAAAAATCATACAACAAAAAAAAAATATTAAAAAAAAACTTGTCAAAAAGTTGGCGCTTTGACCCCCAATATCTCGGTACGGTGTAGAACAAAAAAAATATCGGAATGACGAGGAGAACAAGTATCTTTCGGATTCATTAAGAAGTGTTTTACACTTTATAGAACACAATGGATTCTCTTACGCGATAAGAATTCAGCCAGAATCGCAGGCTTAACCTCAACCTACCACATCCGAACTTAGCGACATCTGCAGACATTTTACAATGTCTTATTCCACATTGTAATCCAAACTAATATTATCCAAACTTCCAAACTATATATTATATTTATATATATTTATATATAATATTATAAATGCGAAAGTAACTCTGTCTGTCTGTCTGTCTGTCTTTCTGTCTGTCTGTCTGTCTGTCTTTGCTTCACGCCTAAACTACTGAACCGATTTGTGTGAAATTTGGTACAGACATAGTTTGGAACTTGAGGAAGGACATAGGATAGTTTTTATTACAAAAACTAAAATAAAATTTATTCCGGACATACAGCGCCATCTATTGGTCAAGAGTCGGCATCAATTCAGTACTGAAAATTCATCGGAAATATGTAAATAAATAGTAAAAAGGTATGAAAAATATAATATAATACAACTTTTAGTCCAAAAAAAATGCTCTAACGGAGTATAGATAATTGTGATCGCGCAATGGTGTCGATCGTTACACGAGTTCGGTTCATGTTATTGTTTTAATTCATCGGTAAAAAGTAAATAAATAGTAAAAAGGTATGAAAAAAATAATATCAATATAATAAAACTTTTAGTACAAAGAAAATGCCCGAACGGAGTATAGATAAATAATCCGAGTTGTCACTATGCTCGATAGATGGCGTTGGGATCGAAATAGATCGCGCTATGATTTCGTTACACGCATTTGGTTGGGTATCGGCCGAGCGCTTCGGTACTGTCGTGGAATTGTGGATTAATCGTTTCGTAAATATAAAATTGGCTCCGTTGTATTAGTAGATTGAAAGGTTTATTTGTTGGGTTGTCTGGTTGTTGTATAATGTAAGTTTAGTTTGATCTCGATTATTAGTAGATGTCACCGTAAAATTGTCAAATACGTTATAAGTATTGTAATATCTCTAGCGATATTGTAAAATCTCGAAATATTGTCAAATGAACATACTGCTTACAACAAAACGCATTATTTTTCGTGAAATGCATGCGATGGTAGTCAACTCACGCGGTGTGGAGGGAAGGAGGGGTCCCCCTTGCCCAGTGGTACAACTCTCATGAAAAGATATTGTACCATTCCTGAGAAATACCGATTATTATAACCTAACCTTAAAACACTTTATATTCCCCTAAAAAGCGTAGTCGACGGAGCCCCTATTTCCGAGTGCAGGGTTTAAAGGAACCTAACAAACCTAACGGGGGGGTGCCCCAAGTCCCGAATATGGGGGCAGAGATACTTCCGTATGTTCAGTTGACAATAATTCGAAATTTTACAATATCGCTAGAGATATTACAATAAATAACGTATTTGACAATTTTACGGTGACATAGATACTAAAATTGTATGTCTAAATTCGTTTTAATTTTTAAATTAATTATATCGTTCCTTTTGAATTATTTAGTTTTAAGCTTGGTTATTAAGAGAATAGGTTGTAATATAATTTCTTTTAAATTGTTATCAAGTTCGTAATTCGTATTTTTTTTAAATTCTTTTGTTTTCAGTTAGTTTTCAATTTAAGTTCGGAAAGATTGTAATATTTCTTTATTTTAAGTTCTTTTTTAAACTACTCAAAAAATAAAAATAGTGTCTATCCGGATTTACGCGCTAATATCGAAAATCGGTAATGGTTATGCGAAAGGGCGATATTGGCGCCAACAAATGAAATAGTAGGCCGGATAAATTACCAAATTATGTCTGACGTAGAGGGAGATGTCATCGAGTATCTATCAGTAGATAATATCGTCTATCGTCTACAACATTCGACGGAAACAGACGTGTACTCTTAGCTCCGCTATTATAAGATATTTAATTTAATAGTCCAACCAACACTAGTACTTATCTTTGACTGTATAATCACCAATTTCGCGTACACCGATCAACTACACAGCGGAGGTGCGCCCGCGCACCCGCGACCCGCGAGGGAAAAGGAACCACCTCATAATTGCCATCCTGCTCCTGCGCCGCTGACATCTCTACCGCACGCCGGCCGCATTACGTCGTCACTCTCCATGCACGCCGACGACGCATGCTACAAACGATCACGGATTGAACATACGCCAGTGAGTCACGGCTTCGACGGCTGCCCCTATTGGCTGCTTGGTGGTGAGTCAGAACGTTCAACTACGCTCATCGCGCGACCTTATATGGTCACAAACTCACAAGTTCACAAAAGCAAACACAAGTACGGGTAAAACACTCTACTAATTTCGTAGTGCTTACAACAGCCGAGTTGGCCGATTCGGTTAAGGAGCGGCACTTGAGACGTAGAGGCGCGGGTTCGAATCTGAGCATCACAACTACTTTTTGGAACATTAATTATTTTTGTTGCTTGCTTGACTCGACTGTGGATATTCACAGTGCAAACTTTGCTGGTTTTGTTTTGGATTTTAACGGTATTTATCTTGAGTTCCAATAATGAAAACGTGTGCAGCCTGCAACGTGCAGTTTAATGACGGAGTCCAATGTGGAAGCTGCAAGAAACATCTGGATTTTGGCTGTGCCAATATATCCGAAGCCGGATGGAGAAAGCTCGGCGCCAGCAGAATGGCGCAATGGAAATGCCCCACCTGTCGAACGTCATCACCAGCTCTAATAGTTCCTGAACCAGCTTCCCTTGAAACCATTTTAAGTGAAATTCGGGACATGAAACGCCAATTGCTTAATTTGCCGACCCTGGTTGATGATATTCGAGTAATCAAGGACGAGTTAGCTGAGCTAAAAATTACTTGTGAAGGCACTAGCGGTAGGCTCGACGAATTCGACACTAGACTAGCGGAGGTTGAAGCAAAAGCATCAGAACTTGACAAGCTTCAGGAAACAGTTCTTTGCCTGCAGACTGACCTAGAGAGATCTAAGTTCGAACTCGCAAAATATGAGCAGCGATCCCGATTAAACAACGTCGAAATCAAAGGAGTCCCTACAAGAAAAGATGAAAATCTTTTTTCTATTATTGAAGCGATCGGCCGGAAGGTCAATTATAGCTGCCCAAAATCACAGGTGAACTACATCTCAAGGGTGCCTATTTTCAATTCCAACGAAAAGCTGATAATTGTGAGTTTTCTGAACCGGTATGTTAAAGAAGATTTTATCGCAGCTGCACGTGCCGTTAAGGATCTATCTACATCCCACATCGGGTTTCAGAGCACATCTCAACGTATATACGTCAACGATCACCTGAGCGTGGAGTACAAGAAGCTTTTAAGTAGGGTTAAGACCATGGCCAAGGAGAAATATTATGAGTTCGTTTGGGTAAAGCATGGGAAAATCCATGTATTGAAAAATGCTAATTGTAAAGTAGCTATTATACGTAAAGAATCTGATTTAAACAAGATTGTGTAAAGTGCTTCCTATTTCTACTAAGTTATTATTTAATTTTAATTTTATCTCATTCTTTTAATACATTACAATCACTTATATTTTTTGTGATCCTAAGTATCGCAATATTTACTAACAAACGCTTTACCACCTCAATCGCGCTTATGAGCTCGGCACTCGTTTCTTATCGCGCTGTTTACTTCAAAGCTCATATACATTTAATTATGTTTGACTCGCTCTCGCTTGTACGCACCACGCATTACTGCTTGCTGTTTCGCACAGCTGCTTATCACATAATAATTGATTTATGTTCACGCGCAAACTTTTTTAAAGCTTACCTTCCTTGCATATTTATATTCTTATTGTACCTAAATATACATTATTGCTTAATGAATGCTGCCATTGTAATACTCATACAACATTCCGATTTATATTTAATTATTGACTACATTTTCAATGGCTAATAACGGTAATAACTTAAACATTTACTATCAGAACGTTCGAGGTCTTAGGACTAAAACTCATTCTTTTTATCGTCAAATGTCACTAAACTCCTATGATATCATAGTACTTACCGAGACCTGGTTATTGGATGGCGTTTTGAATTCCGAGTTTTTTGATGATCGGTACATTGTTTGGCGCCGCGACCGAGACTATGTTTTAACCGGGCAATCGCATGGTGGGGGGGTACTCATTGCTACTCGTAGAGAATTGTCTGTTATTTGCCAACCTAATTTTCACTCTACAGCAGAGGACCTCTGGCTATCCATAAACCTAAAAAATCGTATCACGAGGAACAATATAACCTTGCATATCTGTGATATTTACTTATGCCAACAAAACTTAGGCCATTCTTTTTCCTCACAACTTTCTAATTTTCTTGCTAAATTAAACCAAACAGTTATTAATAATACTTCTGATACCTTTCTCGTAATAGGAGACTTTAATATGAGCGGTATTAACTGGGTTCCTTCCGACAACATGTCGCTTGTTCCATCGAACCCTAACAGTAATGACGAAGTTTTGCTTTGTGATGAATTATGCACTCTTGATCTTGGACAGTATAACACGGTAACTAATAGATATGGTAGAATCCTAGACCTTGTCCTTTCCAATGACAAAGTCAGTGTGACTGAATGTTCCAGCCCATTAGTGCCTATTGATGCCTATCACCCAGCGTTATTAATTAATTTGGACCTATCAGTAACACCTCCACTTGAATGTGCACCCCGTACTCAATTCTTGTATGATAAAGGTGACTATGATTCTATCAGTAGAGCGATTTGTACTACTGACTGGGAAGCAGAGTTCTCCGCGCGGTCAATTGATGATGCAGTTAGCTTCTTTAATCAGTTTATTGTTGATCTACAGTTAAAACATATTCCACAAAAACTTTTTCGGAATAAAAAATATCCAACATGGTATAGTCCGTCACTTATCAAAACCATTAAAGAAAAGTATAAATACTTAAAAAGATTCAAAACATATGGTAACTTATCTGACGAATCAACATTCAAACTTCTTCGTGAAAGGGTGAAAACTATGGAATCCCAATGCTACCGCAACTATTTGGGCCTTACAGAAAATGCCATTAAAAATAACCCAAAATACTTTTGGACTTTTGTAAAAAAACGTCATAACTCAAACGCAGTCCCAAGCACTTTGAACTATAACAGCGATACCTTGCGGACGGGGGAATCTATTTGTCAGGCTTTTTCGGAATACTTCCATTCTACTTTCCTCAATCCCAGTGTTGGTCTTCCAGTCTCTTCTCCTTCTCTTTTTAACGATTCGTCTAACCTAACATCTGATATCTGCAGCATTATTGTTGAAACTAATGAAATTACTAACTTGCTTCGTAAGTTGGACACGTGCAAATCGGCAGGTCCTGATAACATCCCATCTAAACTTCTTGTTCGGTGTGCGCCTTCGATAGCGCAACCTATTTCAATGTTATTTAAAAAATCTTTGAATACCTGTGTTGTACCACAAATATGGAAATCTGCGTTTATAACGCCTATTCATAAAAAAGGTGTCAAAACAGACATAGCAAACTACAGGCCGATTTCTAAATTGTGTATCATAGCAAAAGTCTTTGAGAGGATAATATATAATCAGGTTTATTCTGCTCTGAAAAATTCATTTAGCTCGGTCCAACACGGTTTCCTAAAAGGGAGGTCTACTGCCACGAACCTGATCCTCCTTAACGAATTTATTACTGATGCCATGTGCAACGGTAAGCAGGTTGACGTCGTTTATACGGACTATAGCAAAGCCTTTGATCGAATCGACCATAACATTCTCATATCCAAGTTGAATAGCATGGGAATACGTGGCGATCTACTCAGATGGTTTTCTTCCTACCTTGTCAACAGGTCCCAAGCAGTGGTACTTAATAATTATATATCTAGCTGGGTCCCTGTCCCTAGTGGAGTCCCGCAGGGTTCATTACTCGGTCCTTTGCTCTTTATAATCTACGTTAACGACATCGACTCTTGCTTGACTTCATCAAAACTTTTGTGTTTTGCCGATGACATGAAAATTTATGCCACAATATCATCCCAGATGGACGTAATTGCACTCCAGAATGACCTACGTCGCCTCGAGGACTATTGCCAAAGAAACAAGCTGGATCTTAATCCCGCTAAATGCTCGGTTATTACGTATTCTCGGAAGCGCTCAATTATCGCTACATCGTATACCTTAGGCGATCAAATTCTACCTAGATCAAACTCTATCCGTGATCTGGGGGTTCATCATGATTCCAAGCTTAGCTTTGAATTACACGTAGATGCAATAGTCGCGAAGGCATCAAAATCACTGGGTTTCATAATGCGATTATCCAAGTGCTTCACTCAAGCCAAAACTTTAAAAATTCTATATTGTACTTTTGTTAGAAGCCACTTGGAATATGCATCTGAAATATGGAACCCATGTTACCACAAATACATTGACCGCATTGAGAGCATCCAAAGAAGGTTCATAAGGTATCTATGTTACCATCAAAAAGTACCGTATCATTCGGAAAACTACTATAACCTGTGTAAAAAATATCATATATTGCCTTTACTCAACCGCCGCGAGATTTCTGACTGTGTGTGTTTGTTGAAAATTTTTAACAACACCATAAACTGTAGCGATATTTTGTCAAAATTTTATTTCAACGTTCCCTTGAAGTCTAAACGATACAATCCACCTTTATGTGTGCCATTTGCTTCTACTAATTATAGGCAGAATTCGTTCATTGTGCGTGCAAGCAGAAATTTAAACAAGCTTTGTAAACAGTACGATATAGATCCATTCCAAACTAGTGTGTCGTCAGCCAGGAGGTGCTTGAGTCGAAGCTTCTTCATGTAGTTGCTTTTGTTATGCTGGTTGATGGGCAGAGTGTGAGCTACATTGTAATTATGCTGTAGCATATACACAGAAATTTAGCGTGAATGTCCGTAGAATATAGTTTTTTTTTTTCTCTGTATTTTATAAGTGGAGACCTGTAATTGGCTTTCAGACTATTTTACTGTCCTTGATCTGTTTGTTTTAGCTGTAAGTCTCCCATGTTGTTTAAATAAATAAATAAATAAATAAAATAAATAACGTCGTGGATACCGAGCAAGTGACATCTTACCCAACAGAGTTTCTCAACTCCTTAGAGTTATCAGGAGTGCCTTCTCACAAGTTGAGGCTGAAATTTGGAGTTCCTGTGATACTGATGAGAAACCTAGATCCACCAAGGCTATGTAACGGCACACAGTTACAAGTAACCTATTTAGGACGGAATGTCATTAAAGCCGTTATTATGACTGGAATGGCAAAAGGCGAAACTGTAATTATTCCCCGCATTCCCATCATTACAACTGATTTGCCATTCCAATTCAAAAGAGTTCAGTTTCCGCTGAAAACTGCGTTTGCAATGACCATAAATAAAGCCCAGGGGCAAACGCTTAAAGTTGCGGGGGTACATCTTGAAAAAGACCGTTTCTCCCATGGACAACTCTACGTTGCGTGCTCAAGAGTGTCAAAACCACAAGACCAGATTTTTGCAAAGGATGGTAAAACTAAAAACGTGGTATACAGAAATGTCTTGGTGTAAGAAACTTTAATAATCTTTAAAGCCTAAAATAATAGAAAATTTGTTAAGGGAGAAACAGTCTTTTTTTCTGAAATGGCAAATCAAAATAATATTTTGAAAATAAGGGAAAAATAACATTTTCGCCTTTTTCGATCGGCAATAACGGCTTTAATGCCCTAAGTGAGTATACATATCTTCAATTCAAACGCAGAGCTCATTATGTTGATTTTTGAAGAGTTCCCTAGAATATCTTCCACATTTCATTTTTGAAGAGATCCCGCGAGATCGGGAACTATGTGGGTAAAACCAAAAATCTGCCGGAAGTCACTATTCCACGCGAACGAAGTCGCGGGCAAAAGCTAGTATGGAAATTATAATCTAAAGTAGTTTGCACAGAAGCGTCATAACATTGTAGGTACAAAAGACATCTTTTATGACTCCGATTATCAACAAATCTTTAGGCGACACTTTATCATCCCATTTTATGTCTCTATTGTTTGTCAGGCAAGAAACAAGAGATTTGTTGGGTTTATGATTTTTGAATGGAGCTCTAAAGTTATTCCTGTTAGGTATTAGGTAGGTAATACTTTAAAGGACAAGTAAAACTGGTAAGGACTTGCTACGGACATTGAACACTGACAGATTTGAGTATTTGTACCTATACTTTTTTTTTGAATAAAACTAACTCAATGCTTGTACTTTTAATTGCCCAATTTTTCCGATCAACCATTAGTTATAATGAAACAAGTTTCCAATCAATATTAAATTTATCTGAAATCGGCGCAAGTCTACCTGATATAGACAGAGGTAAGTTATATTCCGAAGCTCTAAGGTGAGCGCGCGTCGTTGTCCACAGTTCCTCATCGGACGATTTTAATCAAACGTACTCGTATTTTACAAAATACTCGCTGATAGTAAGTCATATAAGTACGTCCACAGATCTTTGCAATCTCCTAGGAAACGGTGATAACACTAACTATGGTAGGCCATCCGACGATTGGTAGTTGCGTTGGCAATCAAATTGCACATTGCCGCAAAAAATGAATAAAATAAACTGCAAACTATAATAGCGATTAATAAGATCCATTCGATGCGTATGACGCGGTCCTGAGTGTGGGTCCGTGGCTCATTGGCTTTGATTTAATTCAATTAAATTTGAAGGCCATGCGGAAGTCATGAGTTATAATTAAATCAACCACCAAAATATTAAAAAGGAAAATAAAGTGGGCTTCCACGTGTTCCTCAACATCATATTTATATTTTATTTATTACGGAGACTACCCTATTATTTGTAGAATGTTTAAGGATAAATATTCTCGCTCGTTATAGGCTCTTTTTGGTCTCATTATGTTAGGATTTATTCGGTTCTCGAACTTCCACGTGTTGAATTGAAAAAAAAATAACTGAGCCATCCACAAGGATCATCTGGAAGTTCTCATAAGGTTTTCTTCACTACACGGTACAAAATGTTTTTAAAGAACTTAGCAATGGCATTCGAAAAGAAAATTATTAATAACTGTACGATAGGTGTTTGTTTTTCGGAGCTAGTAAAGGTGCTCTCCTTCAAGCGACTGCAGACCAGGCGACCGGGGATCAGGATTGCCATTGGAATTGCGTAATACTGCCAAAAGCATTCAAAAATTAAATAATTACTTTTGACAATGACTGGTGTAGATATTTGACAGTCGTTACAGGTAGTCAGTGGCCTGAAAGTTTGACAGTCTTACCATGGGGGTATTACCCAGTACTAACTGGGTCTTGGAGGTCAGATAGGCAGTCGCTCCATGTAAAATACTGGTACTTAGCTGCGTGTAATAGTAGTGTAAGTGAAAGCCGACCCATGTTGTAGTTGGGAAAAGGCTAGGTAGATGATATCTTTTGAAAATGATTGCAATTAAGGATAGTACTTACAGTTTAAGGGGTAGGTATCTGCTAACGAGAGTTTTTCTCCATGATGATGATGAATATAAATGTGCAACAAAATATACGAGTATGTTGCTTTGACTTCAAAATTTAATTTGTACAATTGAAATCCTAACTTTATTATAACTACATGAAAAAAATGTTCAAAGTAAAGCATGTTTTCTTTGAAATTTCGTAACTACTCCAAAACGGCATTAATTTTTTTTTTTTACACACAAATATTTGTCGCTATTTTCTTCACAAAGTGTACAACTGGAATTTTGATCTAATGATTTATTAGTCTACTAGCTTCTGCCCGCGACTTCGTACGCGGATCCTATTGCTTTTGCCAGCGACACCGGGTTCGTCAAAATCGAAGATCTGAAACGTCTAATTCTAAGAGCCCGGGGACGGGAAAATAATGGATCTTTCCCACCTGAGCAACACATACCGTTTGTTTCTTTTTGCCATTTAACAGCTTCACAAAAAGTAAAATTTTGAACCATACCTCCGATGGCGGAATATGTGGCGTATTCAATCATAGGAGTATACGTAAATGAACTCCGTTTCTTATCAACCCAAGGAAGGTCATCATGCCCTACGGCTATATCTTGAGACACCCGATTCTTCAGATCTTATGGACATTCTGTTCAGAGAATGTCGAAGTCTTCGCGCTCTTCTTCTGTCTCTTCATGCCGTACTCCAGCAATTCTTTCTCTCTCACTTTCTAACAGATTATGAATATTTTGTTGTGCGCGTGTTCGGCGCTCTTCTTCTGTCTCTTCATGCCAAAAACACTCAAATAACATAAGCTCGAAGACATATTTATTCGATAAAATAAAATAATAAATGGGAGTTTTGGCCAGTAGAGTCAAATTTTCAATGATATACCATCGTCATCGAAAATCGAAAATCAGTCCTAAACTGTTACCTCCTTAACCGCGTGGAGGTACTCCCAGTTATTGTCATTTTATAATTATACAGTGAAATTAGTGATAGCTTTGCAATAATTTTCACATCAGATGTTTCTGATCTTCGATTTTTTATAAGTCAACAGGAAATGCCCATCAGACCGAACAACTTTTGCTAAGACGTCATCATTCCTATGTGTTATGGTGTAGCTGGGCTCTTGTAGTTCCACAACAGGTGTTCCAGATCTTCGATTTTTATAAATTAACAGAGAGTGCTCATCAAATTGAACAACTTTTGCTAAGACGTCATTCCTATATGCGTTATGGTGTAGCTGGGCTATTGGAGTTCCACGACAGGTGTCCCAGATCTTCGATTTTTATAAGTCAACAGAGATTGCTCATCAGATTGAACAATTTTTGCTAAGACGTTATTCCTATATGTGTAATGGTGTAGCTGGGCTCTTAGAGTTCCAGAACAGGTGTTCCAAATCTTCGATTTTTATAAGTCAACAGAGAGTGCTCATCAAATTGAACAACTTCTGCTAAGACATTATTCCTATATGTGTTATGGTGTAGCTGGGCTACTGGAGTTCCACAACAGGTGTCCCAGATCTTCGATTTTTATAAGTCAACAGAGAGTGCTCATCAGATTGAACAACTTTTGCTAAGACGTCATTCCTATATTTGTTATGGTGTAGCTGGGCTCTTGGAGTTCCACATCAGGTGTTCCAGATCTTCAAATTTATTCTCTCAGCAGAAAATGCTCATCACGTGAAACAGTTTTTGCTATGGTGTCATATTTGTATCTCTTATAGTTTAGCTGGTCTATTGCGGTTCTACATCAGGTGTTCAGGTTTCCAAGATAAATTATAGCCTATATGTTGCCCAGACATAATACCTATACAACAAAAAAAAATCATTCAAATCCGTCCAGTACTTCCGAAGATTAGCGTGTACAAACAAACACACAAACAGACAAACAGATAAACAGACAAACAGACAGACTTTTTTTTTGGATTCGTGCTCTATTACTGTTTCTAAACCCGCTTCAATTATTATTTTTTAAATATATTCAATGTACAGACACAGCTTTTTTACTCTTTTATTTATTTTTTAAATTAAATATATTCAATGTACAGACACAGCTTTTTTACTCTTTTATTATATGTAATAGATGTAATAGATAGATAATTAAATAAAATCGCTCATTTCGCACTATTCGGCCCGCAGTGACTGACGTAACAACCACTTTGTAGTGCAAGCTGATTAGAACTTTATTCTAACAGTATTTCAAACGAAGTTTGAGCCACCAAAAAAATATAGAGTTGCTAATTTAGCAGATACCACAGCCATAGGATAGTATTACAGCAACATTTCTTTTTCCAATACAAGAAAAATCTGAAACTGACTTCCCAATAATACATACCCCTTATTAATTAAAATCAGCTTGCCAATAACCTCCGCCAAAAGTATGTATAAATTTATCAAAATGAGGGCAACTCATTAAAAATAGCTTGCAGTACAATTAGTTACAATCGGGAGGTATTCGCTGTATGTGCTAGAGTTGCACTGAGATTAATAGCTTCGCAAACAACGGGAGCGGAGCGGAGTTCGTAAGGGTTGGTTCGGATGGGTGTTACGTTCAGCTGGTTTTATTCTCAACGACGTACGGTGTACATTTCGCATTGATGAACAAGATAGGTGGCTTTTGCCTTGTTCTGCTACTCGAACCTGTGATTCAGATTATTTTCGAACAGTTAGCTGTAACTTACTTAGACAGCTCTCTCGTTTGCTTTATCCCCATCTTTTTTGTTTTATTGATGTAACTAAACAAGAAATTCACTTTTTTTTACTAAAATTCTACAATTGAATTTTTCACGATTTTTAAATCATTACAGGTGAAGTTTGATCGGGAGAATTGTAGAGAAATAAAACATAAAACAGCCTGCAGAGTTCACAAGTCGTTTAAAACCTGTGAAGAGCTTAATTATAATTACTGATCATTGTAAAATTCAGAGTTTCCAACTTCCCTCTGAACCGGCTCTTACCCCAACATCTACCTGACAGCACTTCTATAGAACGTAAATCGTCTCTGTAACTTCACAAAGTGCTTTTGAATCTTTACGAAACAAAGGGGAAGATACAAATGTATTCCATTGAATTACTTCGTATGCAAGAATTATCTTCATCAACTTCATACCGGTAAGCGCTTTAGAATTTGAAGATCAGAACTATGTATATGTCACCGTATTTCAATAGTCAAAAACTAACGTTTTTGACTATTGAAATATCTCTAGCGATATTGTAAAATCTCGAAATATTGTCAAATGAACATACTGCTTACAACAAAACGCATTATTTTTTGTGAAATGCATGCGATGGTAGTCAACTCACGCGGTGTGGAGCGAAGGAGGGGTCCCCCTTGCCCAGTGGTACCACTCTCATGAAAGGATATTGTACCATTCCTGAGAAATACCGATTATTATAACCTAACCTTAAAACACTTTATATTCCCCTAAAAAGCATTGTTGACGGAGCCCT
Source organism: Xestia ashworthii (assembly GCA_950022955.1). Lineage (NCBI taxonomy): Eukaryota > Metazoa > Arthropoda > Insecta > Lepidoptera > Noctuidae > Xestia > Xestia ashworthii. The sequence goes on from OX465549.1 coordinate 3,648,209, forward strand.
GCTTCGCGGGGCGCCTATTTCCGGGTGCAGAGTTTAAAGGAACCTAACTAACCTAACAGGGGGTTGCCCCAAGTCCCGATTATGGGGGCAGAGATACTTCTGCATGTTCATTTGACAATATTTCGAGATTTTACAATATCGCTAGAGATATTACAATATAACGTATTTGACAATTTTACGGTGACATATACAAGGTGTAAACATACTTTTTTAGGAAGCCGTCAACCAAGTATTCTGTACATCAAACTAAGTAACCCTACGCAAACATTATTGCTGGGAAATGTTTTTTTTTGCTGTGTTTTCACGTATTTCTGTAAAACTCAATGTAACACACTCAAAACATTGTGCTGATGGATAGATTAAATAGTGTGGGAGTCGTGAAGGTGTTTAAAGTAAAAATATTTAGTAAAAAAACTTGACGAAAAGTTGGAACTTTGACCCCCAAAATCTCCGAGGAGAAAAAGAACCGCAAGTGAAAAAGTACCTTCCGGGAATCTTTCTACATCCTTATGCGGTTGTGTGTAAGTATGATAAAATCGTTTGTGTCAAATAGCCACGGCTTTCGTCTCTTTTAGTAAATTATTGTAATCACTACCACTCTTGAAATGGTGAAGTAAACCGTAACGAAATCTCCTCTCCTGGCATGTTCCTGAATAAAATATAGAAATAAGGGGCACCCACCAATCAGCAAAGGGTCTACCCGCAGCTGTGTGGGATCAGTTAAGTTTACTCATTTCGCTAAGTTAAGTTTACCCATTTAGCTAATTTTTTATGCATTTTCAATCATTGCCAAAAGGTTACAGCTTGTTAGTAATTAGGATAACCTTAAAAGAGAGAATACGTTTTTATTCAAGACCAATCAATTTGTGGTTAATGTACGTACCACTTGTTCTAAAAGAAAATCTTTAACTGTATAACGTAACGACGGGTTTCTTCATAAAAGTATATCTATGCATGGCTACAGATAAGTTCCTAGTGATGGGTTCTTTGGCCTTTCGTAAGTCGCTTTAACTTGTATGTTTTGATCCCGTCGGGTATTATAAAATATGATGAACCGAAGTAGATTATAAGTTTTAGGCAACTTCGTTAGGAGGTAGTGTTGATTTGGATATGAATATTTGATTTTTGTATAATCGATCTTACAGACAACTACGATGACGAAAGGAATAATAATGCGAAACTCGTGATAACAAAATTCAACATTAGTTCCATTATTTTTAGATTATTTCAAAATGGAATCTGTGATTAAAAAATAGCACAGTAGCTCCATCATGGAACTGTTAATGGTACTAGTGACAATGAAGAAATTACTAATTATTTTAATTAATGAGTAAGAGATAAAAAACAAAAAAAATCAGCACAAAAATGGTATATCCATACGCACCCACGATCTTACAAATAAAAGGTATTATTTTGTAAATTCAAACAGAGTCGTTGGTCACGACGTCTTCTCTAGTTACACTGTATGGATATCCTCAGAACCGTGCTGAACTGCTGACGAATGTGAACATTGAGATGCACTGGACTTATGGCCTTTGACTGTGCAACCAAAACCGGTCAACCAAAAACTACTAACTGAATTGTGCAGTTACGTAGGCATACAACGCGATTACGCGCAATTGCGATGGCGGTCCTATGGAGAAAGTTGTTCAATTTGATGGTCTGTAGTACACCCTTCCATATGACTTTACCTTAACACTGTTTTAATCTATCACAGTTCAAGTACGTGGAATCCAGTTTTGAGTATGCTCTAAGTGGTAGGTAGGAAGAACTCAAAAAAATCTGGAGATACTGTGAGTGTATTTTGCCGTGACTTAGTGTCGAGTTCCAGAAGTGCACGTAGCAAAAGACAAAGAAAGAGGGTAGACAGATTTGTCTGCTCCTAACAATGTTTTCCATCCACCCGCATTCTAACTGAACTCGCGATCATAGCGCTTGCAACAGCGTCGAAATATCGGGAGCTCAATAAAAATCACGGAAGGTTTCCCGTAGTGGCATTTTAAGTTTTTTTGATTTTACACTAACTTTTTGTTACACGTTGTTTATTTCTGCCTAGCCCTTCGTGTATTTCAGGCGTGATAATAAATTAATGTTATGTAAATTCGATAATTTTTAAAAATAACCGTCGAAATAAAATCTACAACAGTAGCAAAATCGTTACGCAAAAGGAAACTGACCTTGAAGTATATTAAAGAAAAAATGCTTGGAAGGAAATCTTAACAGTTTTGATTGACGTAAAGTTCAATGGTTCTGTATAATATTCTTTTGCACAAAGGTATGTTAAGAGGGAACAGAAGTTTGTGAAACATGAAAATTTCATGAAGTTTAATAAACTTCCAACTATAAAATTCCTCCTGAATAATTAGGATTTATTAAATGTATCCTAATTATTATTGACCACACATTATTGAAGCCTCGTGACGTCTTTTAGTCAACTGGTCCCGCTCATTTGGGACCCGCGGGATGAGTTTACTAAAATATTATTTTATGTAATTTATTTTAGTAGATTGGACCCGCTGTCAAAATAAAATAAAAAATTGCTTAACGGAGTGTAGAAAAATGTTAGGAGGAATAAAAATATTTATTCCTCCTAACATTTAAGCTTGTGTCCTGAAAAAATTTTAGTCCGACTATTAGTCCGACAGTTAGATTTTAACGTATTTTTTCTTTAAAAATATTTGACACGTATTTTTTCTTTTTTTACTTAGACCAAAATTGACGAAGATAAGACGCTTTTAAAATTCTCAATACGTCACGCCGCGGCCGTCAAATAATTTTTAGTGCGTTGTGATGTCACGAGCCCCCACTCCCGAGTTTTGATGCGTTCTAACTTTGCCAATTTTCATTGATTTACAAAAACAAAAAATACGTGTCCATTATTTTACAATATTCTAACTGTCGAAGTAAATAGATTACTATTTTTGAGCAATAAAATATTACTAATAATCAGGCCGTGTGTGCCGGCCGCTGAGTCTCGGTACTGATGGCACATTGGATAGACCTTCATGCGAGAACAAGCGCCTGACTACTTTGTACCTTTACTAACACTAGGCTAAGATCATTGTTACTAAAAAAAGGACCAAGTCTGAAATAAATATAAACATTGTATTATCTAGTACATACTTGCTTCGTCTCATAGAACTCAAAGGACTAAAAAATACCTTCACGACTATAAACCAAATTCACTCATTTACGGTACCCCAAAAAACAAACGGCCCAAGCAGGTACAGGATACAATAATCCCGGACGAAAGTCAACCGGGCACGGTACGGAAAGGTGGGATGACTGGATGTTTGTGGGTGTTTTGAAAAAAATATTGAAACGTCCCATAAGCAAAGAGGCGGTAAAACTCGACAATGTAACTTTCGGGATATGAAAATATATTCCACAAGCTTCTGCCAGCGGCTTCGCTATAATTATCCCATGGGACCTTACTACTGGTATAAAAAGTATCCTATGATTTAATCCAAGTTATAAACTATCTGTGTGCAAAATTTCATCTAAATTCATTCCGTAGTTTTTGCGTAAAAGAGTAACCAACAAACATCCGTACTCACAAACTTTTGCATTTTTTATATTAGAAGGACTGAGCTATTTTCAGCGTGTCCAGACCGCAACAAAGGGAGGCGCATCGCGAGGGCTACGTCATCCAAAGAAAATGCATCATCGTCGACCACGACCATTCTCTCAAGAATGCACGACTGAGGATGAGGAGTACGATTAAGAAAAATAGTATTGCTTACTTTTCTCCGCGTTCTATCTTTTTTTTTTTGTTTTTTTCGGGTGTGAAATCATCAAATGACTCCTCTCACTCTAGACGGAGCGGGAGGGAGTGTCAGAATTTTACTGACTAAAAACCATTCATGTTCCTTCGTCGCCCTTTACGTTCTGGGGCCGCGGTATCTCTTTCGAACAGTCCCGCAGCCTGTGGTACGGAACCCTTCATTCGCGAGTACGACTCACACTTGGCCGGTTTTTTTTGAAGCTCTGATTCTTTTCTGTCAGATTCAGAAAATAAAAATAAGAATTTTTGGGATACCATTTTTTTACTTGCGAGGCGAGTTACAGAGGTCCAACGAAATACGATGTCATATCAGAGGAACGTTGTTTACTGAAAACCTCTTTGGCTAATGGATGGAACGGACATTTTTGGATGAGTGAACTTTTTCTTTAGATGTTTTTTAATAGTTCGTAGGTACTGGAGTTGTGGAAATGTCTCGGGGTGAAGAAAGGGATGTTTTATTATTTGCAGATGTCGAAATATGTATTTGTGCGTTGCAATCTCTTTTTGTCGCTAGTAACGCCACGATTTAGGCAGTAGGTACAAAACTGTTTTATGTCCGTAACATCACCATGACAGGTCCAGTTGAAAACCAGCGTCGGGCTAGCTGCTCGGCAGTTTTACTGAACTGGGCCTATTTGGCGCAGCCATGAGACACACAATTTTTTTTTTTTTAGTTTTACAGTGTAGATTCAAGTTTTTTTTATTTATTTTGTTTTAACTTACTTCATTTTTTTTTATTTGTTGTGTGCGCTTATGGCATGTGCCGAATAAATATGTTTTCTTTCATTCATTCTTTCTTATTTATAAATGTAACTAAGCACGTACGGTCGACCAATATATTTGGTTTACACTTTGCAATGTATTTTTAGGTTTAAAATGTAAACCAAAGAGATTGGTCAACCATACAGTCGACCAAAGCTGCGTTTGCTCATTTTTAACCCTCGACGCAAAAACGAAGGGGTGTTATAAGTTTAACGTGTCTGTGTATGTGTGTGTGTGTGTGTGTCTGACTGTGGCATCGTAGCTGCCGAACGGATTAACCGATTTTGATTTGGTTTTTTTGGTGTTTGAAAAGTGAATTGGTCTGAAGTGTTCTTAGCGGTGTTTTATAAAAAGCATTCCATGATGGCCGCCGCCACTTAATGGCGGATAACATATTTATTTAACAACTCCCTCAAAATAGGTTTCAAATGAAAGGGTTTATAGTTAAGTGTCTATAGCAGCCAGATTTCGTAAAATAATAGTAGAAATAGGTGCTTGAGAAATATTCTGAAGCACCAATTTCTACAAAAAAATAGAGAAAAAATTTGCACTCCGGGAGTGCCGCCAGAAACTTGCATTTTTGATATTTTGGAATGGTTAGGGAATAATTTGGCATGAATTTCTTTAATTATCAGTATAAAAGTACTATCATTTATACGGTAAAAACAATATTCATTTATTGCGCTATCGTACAGTCAAGTCTAATAATATGTAAACACTTAAATTGTTTTTAAATTGTGTTGCTCCTAATGTACTGATTAAAATTTAATGTTATTAAGTACATAGTATTCTGGAACTCATATTTTTATGAAATAGATCCAATCTCCTAGTTACAATCGTTATTTCTCGCGAAAATGGCTATAATATTAAGGAAAGTGTATACATATTATTAGACCTGACTGTACACAAACATAACAATAAAATTAACACTTCAGAACTATTACAATTATTTTATATTAAAAAAAAGTTAAAACTAAAATTAAAACGAAACAGCAGGAGCAGGCATACATTTTCGCCACGCGGTAAAAAGAGAGGGGCATATTACTTCCTCTCCTACGCCTACGCCGCGATCTACTCTCTCTCCGTCTTACGAATTTTCGATCAAGTCACGTGTCCTGAGTTTTTTCGAGTTTGACAATTTTTACCCATCCCAAAAAGTGCACAATGCCGCTAAAGAAGTTTTCACCTTAATAAATAGGAAAGTGTTTACTATATTTTTTTTCAGGCTTTTATAACGATACCTTGGCGCCAACTGAAAACGTTCTTTTTTCGTCAGTTAAAATAAACGGCGCAGGTCTAAATTGAATAAACAACCCCAAAGATAAACAAAAAACCGATATCCAAACTAAATAAAAATATACTGCAACGATATCTAACATAATCTTGACCAAACACGACCCTTCCCGTAGATATATTATGTTTTTTTTTCATAAAAAATATTCGTCCATTTTTTTGTAGTATTTTCCTTTTCAACATAAAACTGTTAGAATCGCATTGCGATGACTCTTCAACCCTCTAGAGTGGTACTCGGTCGGCCCGTATTTTGGTCCGACTGATCCGTATTATATGGCTACCCTATGTATATGTTACTGGCAATGTATATTTTTTTCTGAATGCCGTGAGAAAAGGTTTTCAAGATTTCCGGTTTTCCATTTTTGAATATTTCGCCACGCCTTACACGGACATATAATAACACACTTACCTGTATTGAAAACGGAGATAAGGATAGAATTCACCTCGTCGGTCTAGTAGTCGCAATTGCGATTGCTGAGCTTCAGGCTCTGAGTTCGATTCCCGGTTAGGGCAAATAGCTGCTGGTTTTTTCCGATTTCCCATGATTTTTTTTTTATTTCGTAGGTCTGAGAATAGGTCGTAGGCTATTTTTCAGTCTCAGACATACACATCAAAATTTCCACGTGAACTAAGTCGCGGACAACAGGTATTTAAACTATAGAAATCATTAAAAAACCCGAAAACTTCAAAACCTCTATATCAAAGTCAACAAATCACCCATCACCAAAACTTTTCCCGGCTTTTCGAACCCATCTTCAAGAGCACATCCTAATCAAAACTATTCGCTACGAAACCCCACTCTAAGGTGAATTAAGATTAATCACTGTTGACAGTAGTTTGAGGTGGGCGCCGATAGACCCTCGTTGTACAATGTCGAAACTTAAACGAAGTCTGGAATAATGATTTTGAAGGTTTGTTAGTTAGGAGGGTGTGAAGAATATCCTATTTATTTAAAGGGTGGTTTTAAATTGATGCTTGGTTTGGGTTTCGTGTTCGTTTACATGAAAGATAGAGAGAAAAAGCCCGTACAGGACAAAACACATAAAAAATAACATTATTTACAACTAATGAAAACTAAACAATTCAATTCATTTATTTAGTCAGACACAAGTATCCATAAAGAGTACACAAAATCGAATAAATATAAAAAGAAGATAATAATAACTAAATACAATATTCAAAATCAAAATCAGCAATACTGTACAGTAATAATTCAAAATAACAAAATAAGGAATTCAATTTAGGCATAATTATAGAGTTTTAGATTAAATGTAAATAATACATACTAAAATAATTAATTTAATTTAACATAACAATTTAAAATAACAAAGTCAATTAGATTTAATAGATTAATAATTGTCAATAACATAAAAATTAAAAATAATCAAGAACTAGAATAGCCTTTAAACACTACTTATCTCCCCCAAGCCCTAAAAATGGGCGCATGTAGGGCCAACCAATGCCGCATGAATGGCCCGTCTAATCTGTCGGCGACAACGGCGAGGAGACTGTTGCCGCTGGCCCTCACTCTGCCCGCTATCGAGGCTGCCCTCCTGCGCATAGTGGCATAAAAACAGTCTACGCGCACATTGGCGAACATCCCCGACGCGCTGCAGAAGCGAGGCAGCCGCAGCAATGCCCTCAGCGCATTGTTATATTGAACTCGGAGGGCTCCGTAGGTTTTCTGCGAGTATGACACCCACAGGCTGCTCGTATAAAATGCAGTACAGTAGGCTCGAAACAAGGTGACTTTGACTTCCTTGGAGCTACGAGCAAACCTGCGAGCTATCATATTCGCCCTCACCGACAGCGCCCTCCGCTCCCGTTCAATATCGTTGTCATCCCTCAAGTCAGGCGTCACAATATGGCCTAAGTATTTAAAAGATTGCACGCGCTCCAAGGGCACACCGCACAACCTGACCGGAGGAACATCTGTCAGACCTTTGGTCCCAGCTTGGAAGACCATAAGCACACTCTTCGCGACGTTATATTTGAGGCCATGTGAGTGAGCGTACACCTCGCATATGCTCATGAGCTCCCTGAGACCACCCACAGACGCACTCAGCAGCACCATGTCATCCGCATAGCTGATGTTATTAAAACAAACATCATCGACATGGCATCCAACATGGCGGCTGCTGAGCGCGACAATAAGCCCATTCATGTACAGATTGAAGAGCGTTGGTGAGCTCAGGCCACCCTGCCTCACCCCGCACTCCAACCTGTACGAGTCCGACAGAGCTCCCGCCCATTTCACGTAGTTGACCTGGTTGCCGTACCAGTGCTGGAAGATGGTAACTATTTCAGGTGCAATTTTGTGGTCGCGTAACTTTTGCCACAGCACTTCGTAGGAAACCAGGTCAAAAGCCCTCGAGAGATCAAGGAAACTGGCGTATACAGCAGTATTGCGGTCTGTGTAATACTTGACAGCATGCTTTAAGCTCAGTATTGCACTCTCCGTGGACAGCTTGGGCCTGAACCCAAACTGGTTGTCGTGCAAAGTTACGACCTTGTTTAAGTGAGAATTAAGCATGCTGTCAAGTACCTTCGCGATGATTGTAGCCAATGAGATCGGCCTGTAGTTATTTTTATCAGAGATGTCACCTGTTTTGTTCTTGACTATCGGTACTACGACCGTTCTCATCAGCTCTTCGGGCAAATAAGAATGCCTAAGGCAGAAATTGAATAGCATCGCAAGAACACGTGGCAGATGGGGACCTGCATGTTGTAGGTGCTCGATGCTGAGCCCGTCATGCCCAGGGGACTTACCTCTAGTCATGCTCTTAATTACTTTTGCTATCTGTGCTGCAGAAAAATTAGTGCTAGGTTTCAAGACACATTCAGATTCAGCATCGAGCAGCGGCACGGGCGGATTATGGACAGGCTTTACACAAAAATGGTTTCTAAAGACATTTGCAATGTCCCCATCAGCAGACACGCCATCGACGCTCGCCGGCAGGCCAGCTCTGGGATTGTGCTTTTGTGTTCCCTTCCAGAAGCCACGAAAGTCTTTTCTTGCATGCTTCTCGGCAAGTATGTCCATCTGGATTTGGTCTTGGTGATTAAGACACCACCTCAACTTAGACTTAGAAACAGTGATAAAAAATTAAAAATAAAAAGAAACGAAAGTTCCTGAACGAGGCCAAAAGGCCCATATCTCAGCATGAATAATGTAACCAGGATTTTGTAGCAATATTTTGATTTAAAAGAGTGTCCATGGAGTTTCTTACCCGTTCTTCTCCATAGAGTAGTACTGTGAAAGTACTACAGTACTTTCACACCTGTCATCACTGCGTCTTGTTAGGTGCCCTGCCCAACTCCATTTGAGTTCCGCAACGCAATTTCTAATATCAAAAACTTTTGTGCGTTTCCGGATTTCGACAACTGGCCTACTTGAAATAAATGCCTGCTGCACCGACTATACTTTTCTACGTCATCTCATAATTCATCTCATCTTGACTTAAGTGTTCTAATGCCAGCAAAGTTGCACGCTTCATGAACTGATAGGCACTAGTAGTAGCAGTAACTGCCTCGTTGGTTGCAAGTGCGACTGCTGAGCTTGAGTCCTGGGTTCGATTTTAGGGTCGGGCAGTGTTATTAAGTTTTACCATCAAAAATTTCTTAGTAGCAACAGAAGCGACCACCAGAAAAGCCCCGAAACACTGAAACTAGATTTAACTGTCTTGGATCTCACAACAAAATTATTCAGAAAAGGTGGAGTTGGAAAATTATAATTTTCATTTCCGACTTATTCCGCTTGTCACCCACCTCCTAAAGATGAGATAAGTGACGACGAGCTTGGCTCCCATCATTCTAAGGGGCTTACCGATAGTGGCAGTGGTCTCTTTGCGAATTTTTGTTGCACTGCACTGACTGTCGGTCACGTATCGTCGGTCATGACTGTGCGCGGCGCGCACCTTTTTATACAGTTTTATACTTTTTGGTATTTTGTACAGTGTTTATTTATATTTCGAATGTTATTTATTTTTGATATCTTTTGTTTTCCTTGATTAAACCAGTCTACCACAAACCATCACGGCGTTTACTTCACGCAGAACAGTCCTCTAGAAAGTAGGAAAAATCCAGCAGTGGTGACAAGAGACTCAGTCCGCCATATCGTGGTCCTTCGAGCCTTTCAAGTTCTTCTACAGCCAGTCAAGTAGGTAGTGGTGATGGTGCGTACTCGTGCGGCTGCCAAGATGGGAGCTGAAGGGAACGCTGTGGAGAGGGAGCTGGAGCAACAAGGGCCCAGTCACTCACCCGCCGACGCGGCGGCAGCAGTTCAGACCCCTTCTAGGTCCGTCTCCGGCAATCAGACCCCGCCGAGGCCCGTCACTACCATTCAGACTACGTCGAGACCAGTAAGTAGAACTTCATCTCGTTCTTCTGCTACAATGGTGGCTAGAAAGTTAGCCGCGGAGGCATTACATGCTCGCCGTATGGCTGAATTAGAGCAGGCGGCCGCAGAGAGGGTCGCCGCGCGAGAGCGCGAGGCAGTGGAGTTGGAACTCCGGGTCGCCACGCGAGAACGCGAGGCAGCGGAGTTGGAACTCCGTGCGGAATTGGCGGCTATAGATGCTGATGCCAGTCATCATAGCTCAAAAAGCAGTCGTTCGGTAAATGACTGGCTGAACAAATCAGAAGCTGCTCTAAAAACCGACCCAGTTGGCCTAGCTGACCCCGTTGAACATAATTCAATTATATCGATCGCCCCCTCTCGCCGGGCCCTAGTTCAGCCATCCATAAAACCGGCTGACCTAGCCACCACAGCAACAAATGCTAACATGCATCTCTGTTCCAGCAATTCAGACCGCCTTGTGAAGTCGTTAGGCATTCTTATAGAAAATGTAAATAAAGGCGCTTGCCACCGTAGGGATAGGGATTTTCCACTGCCATTTTTCGACGGTAAATCGCATCTGGAATGGCTTTCTTTTAAAAGAGCCTTTCAAGATACGATGGACTCGCATTCTGTTGTGGAAAATCTAGCTAGATTGAACAAAGCGTTGAAGGGATGCGCGCGTGAAGCGGTCATGATGTTGCTGGCCACGGCGCGCGAGCCTGGTGTAGTGCTGCGCGCGCTCGATACACGCTTCGGCCGCCCAGAGCTTATAGTAGCTCAGGAGGCAGCTGGAATGCGTGCTTTACCTCGCGTCTCCGGTGAAGGTAAAGACCTTGCTATTTTTGCTAGTCGTGTTCGTAATTGTGTGGAAGCGATTCGGTTACTCGACCAGCCTCACTACCTGACATCGCCAGAGCTGATTCAATCAGTAATTTCTAAAATTTCCCCACTGTTACGAGCACAATGGGTGGCCTACGCCGGCAGTCACGCGGCCAGTGGTCTACCCATGCTCGACATGTTCGTCGACTTCCTGACCGACATAGTCGAGCTGCAGTCTAGATTCGGTCTCCTCCCTGAATCGGCTAGCGCGCCGAGTTCGACTTCCGCCACTAATAGCTGAGTCAGGGATAAGGTGTACGCAGTCGTTGATGGAGAGAAATCTCGGTCAAAAGCCAAAAATAGTTCATCCTCGGCTGCTGCAAGCGAAATTCATTGTGCTTTATGTCAACAACGGCATTCATTGACGCAATGTGACAAATTTCTTTCCTTGTCAGTAGATGACAGGTGGCATTTCATAAAAAAGAAAAGAATTTGTCACAGGTGCCTCAAAGAAGGTTGGCATAGGCTTAGTTTTTGTTCAGCAAAAAGTTTGTGTGACATTGGCGATTGCAAATTCCGCCATCATAGGTTGTTGCACAGTGCAAGTGAGCGCGCAGCCGCGGCTCACGTAGACTTGGAAGAGGACGATGAGTCTGCGCCGTCCACGTCGAGCTACGCCCCGTGTGCGTCGAGCTCCGTACCTATTGATTCTCTTCCTGAAGGGAAAGAAATCCTGTCCCACGCGTCAACTTCTTTTTCAGCTGAAAGTCCGGCGCGATCGCTGAGTCTTCGCCCATTGCTGAAAGTTGTTGCTGTGACTGTGTCTGGTCCGTCTGGTAGTGTCGATACTTATGCATTGTTGGACGACGGGTCGACCGCTACTTTCATTGATGCGGAGCTCGCTGCTAAGATAGGTGTTAAGGGGCCAGAAGGACACGTTCAGGTAGATTGCATAGGGGGGCTTAACAAAAATGCAATGGTGCGTTACGTCGACTTCTACATCAAGGGTCGTCACGCAAAAGATTATTCGTAGTATTAAAGACCTTATTCGTAGGGTTAGATCTATTCACGGTTTAGGGGTGTCTTCTCAGTTTGTCAACAGGGACGCTGTTACGAAATACCCATATCTTTCGGATCTCGCAGATGAGTTTTGCTATGGTAAAATTCAACCGATGCTCATCATTGGCATTGACAACTGGCATCTCACCGTATCTAGGGCCACACGTAAGGGATCTAAGTCACAACCCGTCGCGATTCGTACTGCACTTGGTTGGGTATTGTTCGGTTTCGGTTGTAGTTTAACGACTCGGGTTGATGTTGTTAGCCACGCCACACTGTTTGAGTCCGCGTCTGTAGACCAGAGCGACCGTTCCGAATTAGAGCAGCTTATTAAGGACCAGTACAAACTCGAGTCTATAGGTATTTCGAAACGTGAGGCGCGCAATTCCGATGACGAACGTGCTGGTCAGATTATTGAGCGCACAGCACGCCGCCTGCCCAGTGGTCGTTTTGAAGTAGGTCTGATTTGGAAGTCTGACGTTTTGTCGATACCTGATAGTTACAACCTCGCCTTATCTAGGTTTTTAGGCTTGGAGAAGAAGTTTTCTAGGGATAGTGGCTACGCAGAGCGGTATCGTGCTAACATTCACGATACGGTTGGGAAGGGCTACGCCGAACTGTGTCCAGAGGCGCCCACTGGGCCACGTATTTGGTACCTGCCTCACTTTGGCGTAGTCAACCCAAACAAGCCGAATAAGCTACGGGTTGTGCACGACGCCGCTGCCAAATCCGAGGGCGTTTCGCTAAACTCGATGTTATTACCGGGCCCTGACATGCTTCAGCCACTACTGGGCATTCTTTTTCGTTTTAGGGAAGGCAAAATTGGGTTGACTGCGGACATTCGGGAAATGTTTCCGCAAATTAGTATTAGAGCTGAAGACCGCGATGCGCAGAGGTTTTTGTGGCGTGAAAGTCCGCGCGAACCGCTGCGCGTTTACCGGATGTCGTCGATGGTGCCGCTTCTAGTCCCTTTACGGCAATTTACATTAAAAATAAAAATGCGGCCGAGCATCAGACACGATACCCGGACGCAGCACGTGCAATCATTTGCGATCATTATATGGACGATTGCATCTGCAGCCTTGACAGTGAGAATGAAGCAGCAAAATTGGCCGCTGATATTTACGCTGTCCACAAAAACGGGGGTTTTGAAATGCGTGGCTGGGCCTCCAACAGCGCCTCGGCCCTGACGTTGTTGCCAAAGGAGACATTGCTGGAGGCGCCGGTGTCCTCACCCGTAGACCTGGGCCACCTCGCCACTCCTGTGAGGACGCTTGACCTTATTTGGCAGCCCACTACAGACTGTGTCGGCTTCAATATTGGATTAAAAAAGGATGGCCTGCCAAAAAAGCTTACCAAGCGGGTGGTTTTGGCCCACGTGATGCGGGTTTTTGACCCTCTCGGAATTCTTGCGCCTCTAGTGGTGACCGGTCGCATCATGTTCCAAAATGCGTGGCGCAAGGGTCTCGAGTGGGATGAAGAACTTTCACAGCAGGACAGTGTAGCGTGGAGGCTATGGTTTCAGGATTTGTTTGGGGTTGCCGAATTGCAGATCCCACGCTGCTACTGCCTAGCCGACTGTGTAGTAAGTCACTGCGAGCTTCATGTTTTTTCCGACGCCAGCGAGTCTGCCTTTGCTGCGGTGGCTTACTGGCGGTTCGTGCTTAACCCTTAATTGGTCGCGTGGGGTGTCATACACCCCAGAGCAGGTTTCCAGGCTCACAACTTTATAAAATTTGAATTTAGCGCGCTGTTCTTCTAGGTAGCTTCGTAAACACGTAAAACGTACACGATTCAGTTGCGAGTAGCGCTCTGTTGTCAACGGTTGGGCTCGGAGAGCGTTTCTGGGGTGCACGACACCCCAGGTGACTGTTTGTGTGGTCTAAATTCCGAGGTAATGGATGCTTTTTTGCTTCTAGCGTATTTGGTTTCCAAAAAGATATGACTTTGTGCTCATATGTACCGAAACCAAGAAAAGCAGTTCTGCTTTTATCGACAATGCACCACGATGATAATGTTGAGGGTGAGAAAAGAAAGCCCGAAATTATTCATTTTTATAATAAAACGAAAGGGGGAGTTGATACGAACGACCAAATGTGCGCCAGTTATAATGTAGGAAGACGTAAGTACCAAAAGATGGCCGATGGTGATATTTTTTCATATTTTCATTATCACAGGTATCAATTCCTATGTTATATACAAATCTAAAATTGATCATAATATATCCCGAAGAGTATTTTTAAAGCGACTGGCTGTTGATTTAGTCAAACCTCACCAAATATCAAGAGCCAACATACCCACACTACCACGACCGCTGCAAAAACGACTAAAAACACAACATGGAATTCAGGACCAAGAATCTATTTCTGAAGCAGGCCGATCGCAATCATACAAAAGGTGCCATGTATGTCCAAGAAATAAGGACAGAAAAACAAAGACTGTATGTTCGAAATGCCAAAAACATGTGTGCAATGACCATATGAATATAGTCTGTCAAAATTGTGATGATTAAAACTAGGATATGTAAAAAAATATTTTTCATATTAAATAAAAAGTTGATTTATATTAAAAATACGTTTAAAAGTTGATTAATATGTAAGTTCAAATGTTCTAATTAATAAAAGTCTGATTTTGCATGTATTTCGTATTTTTTTAAATTTTCTAATTCTGGGGTGCTAGACACCCCTCGCGACCACTTATGCAACTTTTTAGGCGCGCCCAATTAAGGGTTAAGGATGGAGATGTCAAGCTCGCACTGATTTGCAGCAAGGTCCGTGTGGCTCCCCTAAAGCCGGTGTCAATTCCGCGGTTGGAGCTACAGGGAGCGTTGATCGCCGCGCGCCTCGCTTCAACAATCTGCGACTCTCATCGTTTCAGACCCGTCAGGCAAGTTTTTTGGTGCGACTCAATGACGGTGTTGAGTTGGTTACGAAGCGAGGCCCGCTCATTCAAACCTTTTGTTTCGCACAGAGTCGGCAAGATCCTAGAGTTAACGAGTGCCAGTGATTGGCGGTGGGTGCCTAGCGAGTTGAATGTCGCTGACGACGCAACCCGGTTAAAACGCACTACGTTGTCCCTAGAGTCTCGCTGGATCACTGGTCCAAAATTCTTACTTTCTTCTGACTGGCCAAGTGAGCCTTGTAGTTTCTCGGAGAACCCAAGTGTAAATGAAGAGAGTAGGAATCCGACATTTACCATTGCAGTAGTACACCTCATTGGTATTGGTAGCGTTGAAAGACATCAGCCTATCTCAGCTGATCCTAAGCGGTTTAGCTCTTGGCTGAGATTGGTACGAGCAACATATAGAGCTCATAAATATTTAACTCGGATCAGAATCCATTTCTTATCACGTAAGGGGTTCCATGTAGAAAATTTAGTGCGTATGCAAGGGGGGATATTAACGTTTTCTTTTCAGCCGTCAACTTCTTTCGGCTCTGTACATTCTATGCATGAGACAGCAGCAGATATGCGCCTGGCCGAGACGCACATTCTGCGCCAGGCCCAGCTGGACTCATTCCCCGATGAGATGATGCGTCTGAGCAGCCTCCCACCCCTGCCCATACCTCGTGCCAGTCGGCTGTTCAGACTGTCACTGATTGTGGATGAAGAGGGACTCCTACGCCTATCCGGCCGTATCGCCGCAGCTTCGGGAGTGCCTGAAGCCACAAAGAACCCCATTGTCCTCGACGGGAAGCACCCTGCCGTCCAGCTACTGGTGAATCACCACCACCGCCGAGCCGCCCATGCCAACACAGAGACCGTAGTCAACGAGCTTCGCCAGAGCTTCTACTTGCTTGGCTTAAGAAACGTCGTCCGCTCCGTTGCCTTCCGTTGCCAGCTATGCCGTATTCGCAGAGCTGTGAAATTCCAGCCGCCTACTGGGAATCTACCGGAGGCACGTTTAGCTCACCACAAGCGGCCCTTTACATTCACAGGGCTAGACTACTTCGGGCCAGTTCAGGTGACTATCGGCCGACGACGGGAAAAGAGATGGGTCGCTTTGTACACGTGCCTAGTCGTCCGCGCTATCCACTTGGACATTGTTGGAAGCTTGTCGACGGATTCTGCTGTAATGAGTCTTCGGCGCTTCGTGGCTCGTAGAGGAACGCCGTCTGAGATCTGGTCTGACAATGGCAGCGCTTTCATCGGGGCAAGAAGAGAACTCCGAGCACTCTACGGGGACGCAGCTATAGAATATGCTGCGACGGAGAAAATCAGTTGGCGCTTCATTCCTCCGTCGGCGCCGTTTATGGGTGGAGTATGGGAGCGATTGGTGAGAAGTGTGAAGACAGCACTCCGAGCGACCTTCACCGAACGTGCTCCATCCGAAGAAGTCTTCCGAACCGTGTTGGCAGAAGCAGAAGGTCTCATCAACTCCCGTCCCCTGACGCACGTCTCAGTAGACCCCGGCAGCGAAGAGGCGCTCACTCCAAATCATTTTCTTCTCGCAGCTTCGTCGGGACGTCCTATTCCCGCCACCTTGACGGACCGAGATCTAGTATCAAGAAGCGGCTGGCGCAAAGCAGTCAGACTGGCGGACCACTTCTGGCAGCGCTGGGTTAAGGAGTATTTGCCGAATCTTATTCCCAGACCCGGGCAAGGCGATGTTCCAGAGTTGGCCGTAGGCGATCTGGTCCTGGTGGCTGACTGCAACCTACCGAGGGGCTCCTGGCCGAGAGGGCGCATCTCAGCGACTTACCCGGGCCGTGATGGGGTGATCAGAGTGGCGGACGTCAGTACTGCAGCGGGAATACTGAGGAGGCCCTTGAAGAAGCTGCTCAAGCTGAGTGCTTAACTTTGGGGGGAGGAATGTGCGCGACGCGCACCTTTTTATACAGTTTTATACTTTTTGGTATTTTGTACAGTGTTTATTTATATTTCGAATGTTATTTATTTTTGATATCTTTTGTTTTCCTTGATTAAACCAGTCTACCACAAACCATCACGGCGTTTACTTCACGCAGAACAGTCCTCTAGAAAGTAGGAAAAATCCAGCAGTGGTGACAAGAGACTCAGTCCGCCATAATGACGTCAGCAAGAACAGAATACGGCTTTCGGTCGCCACTGACGTCAGCGTCGCAGTATGGTGTAATATAGAACACAATGTATATTCGTACGTGACCGACCGTAAGCGCAACTAGAATTCAGGCCTAAAGTAACACTGCTATAGGATTAGGCGGTACAGGCCCTGTTGGCAAGATCGTCAGATTCCGAGTATCGTATCAATTATCATATAACGCCTTAAGTGTTAGGGTCGAGTAGCTCTATTAAGTCGGAGTTCAAGTTTCATACAATATCGTGCTTAGTAATGTTATAAGTAATACTAAACTGCCCTTCGGAAGTTGGAGTAAATGCCGGAGGCACAGAGTACACGAGACGGTACGACAGCGGTAGGATTTATGAGTTAAAGTTGTCTTTGAAGATTTTGCGGGATTTTTTTTTAACCCCCGACGCAAAAACGACGGGGTGTTATAAGTTTGACGTGTCTGTGTGTGTGTGTGTGCCTGAGCACCCGAACGGATAAACCCATTTGGATTTTGTTTTTCTTTTTGTTTGAAAGGTGAATTAGTCGGCAGTGTTCTTAGCTATGATTGATAAAAATCAGTCCAAGATAGTCGCCGCAAAATGGCGGATACATATTTATTCAACAACTCCCTCAATATGGGTATCAAATGAAAGGACTTGACTAGTAGAATACACACTATGATAAATTAAAAATCCAAGATGGCCGCCACAACAAAATGGCGAATTAACGAATTATTTTCTATTTAACTTTTGGTACATTGGGTCGGGTGTTTATGATTTTTTAAATTTAATTTTACCTGTTACAGGTACAAAATACCAGATAGTATTGCATAAATCTCAATGACTTTGATTTTGACAATTCAAGAATATTCGTTCTGCAACTTACATTGTTAATTTAAATTCTTCAAACATTTGAAACAATGAATTATCAAATTCTAACAAAATCTGTTGGATTGTTATAAAAAGTGTATTATTCAATTACTTTGCTGAAGAAATTTCCTAAAGACAGACAGAAAATTGGTTAACGATAGATTTTAGTACTGGTTTACTGTCCATCATCTATCTGTCTAGCTTTTTCCCAGCTATAAAGGGTGTAAAACACCTCTTCACGAAGCCGAAAGGCACTTATTTTCCCCATGATTGCGATCATTTTTTTGCTGCACATCACACCTGGGAACCTTCTAGTTACGGAGATATGGGGGGTTAAAGTTACAACTTCTTGACAAGTTTTTTTAAATACAAATTTCTTTTGTAAGATTTTGACTTTAAAAACCTCCACGACCCCCGTACTATTCAATCCATCCATCAGCACAATGTTTTAAGTGCTTTACATTGAGTTCTACCACAAAACATGATATATAACCTCAAAAAAAAAAGTGTTACCCAGCAATTTTTGCGTAAAGTTACTTAGTTTGATGTACAGAATGCTTGGTTAACGGCTTTGTGATGAAGTAGTTTACACCCTGTATAGGGGTCGGTTTCGAACCGTGTGCAGCTGAATACCAGTATTTAAATTGAGCGACTGTCTATCTAACCTCCTCAACCCAGTTAATACTGGGTATTGGTAATAAGATATCCTTTGGTAAGACTAAACAAAAAAATATATATATATCGCTGGACATTAGACACTGTCGTGGTCACCAGACAGTTGATATATTGCATAAATATGTCCATGCTCATTACACAAACATTTGCTCCTACCGGGATTCGAACCCGGGACCCTAAGAACGTAAGGCAGCCGGACGTCTGACTAGCTGTCAGACTTTCGAACCACTGACTAGTAATTATTGTAACGACTGTCAAAGATCTACAAATGACAGCCGGCACCAACGACTTAGGTTCATGTTCACCAAAAAGATGACAGTCTGATTATCTAAAAACAGCTGTTTAAAACACATTTTTGTATGGGAACATGTCACATTAACAGCTGTTTTTAGATAATCAGACCGTTATCTTTTCGGTGAACATGGACCTTAACATGCTTTCCGCGGCATGGAGGAAACTCGGTGTTATAATGGGTGGTCACCCATCTACGCACATTTCAAGGCAAGCGCGACATAACCTAAAGATGGATCCCCCAGTGGTTATTATTATTTAGCACCGGGCTCCTCATAAACAGTGCATTAAAATGACAATAAAAATGCAGGGCAGTCTTTGGGGACTCTCATTAGAAGTAATAAAAAAAAAAAACAAATATAAATAATCTGTATCTGCTACGGGTTGTGTCCCGCGCACGTCTAGTGATGCTACGCCGCGCGCCGTAGCGGATTGGCTATGACAGTTACGAAGCGTTAAGTGGCGGTCACCCGAACCCCATGATTTTTATTCACTCAAAAAGTGCTCAAAGCGCCTAAAGATGTTTTTACTCGTATTTCATATTCATATTCATTTATTTGCATTCCACAAGGTAAAACATGGTGTTAACAAAAAAGGCTTAAAGCTAAGAACCGTTGTAGACCCTGTCATGTCAGGGCACAGCAAAATCTAATTCTTAATGCCAAAAAATAAAATATACCTACATGAAACCGAATAATTAGTTAAATAAAACCAGAAAATAAGAAAAAAAGTAAAGAAATATAAATGTCATGCACTGTTACACAGCCAAAAATTTAAATTAAATTATACATGAAACTTGGGGGAGGCCTATGTCCAGCAGTGGGCGTCTTTCGGCTGAGATGATGATGATGATACATGAAAAACAAAATAATTATCTAAAACTAACAAAACATTAACATCCAATCAAGCATATATTTCTAATAGTTTAATTAAATAGTCTTGGCGATAAATTTGCACCCATTTAATTATTTATATATTGAATTAAAATCTTACTTTCAAGTATATATATTTGTTCACATTATAATAGCTTTTGTTTAATATAAATAATTTCAATTTATTAATAAAGGTGTTGTATTTATTTATATATCATTTTATTTCCTCTGGTAACTTATTTTGTATTTTTATCGACTGTGTACTTGAGGAATGCATTTTTAATCGGGATGTAGGGATGTTTAATCTATTTTATGTCTTAGAGTAATTTTACTTTGAATGTCTTCTCTTTTTTTGTAGAAATTTGGGTATTGACGTACAAATTTACAGATCTCAAAGATGTAGAGGGCACGGTAGGGTTAATTTTTTTTGTTCCTGGAAGTGAGGCTTACAGCTATCCGTTTGTTCAATATTTACAACAATCCTAATTAGCTTTTTTTGGAGGGTGAATACTTAAGGTGAGTATTTAAGCCATGCATGGGCATACGCGTAATATACTACCAACCAGTTTTTGTGTCTGTAGTTTTTTTAACTTTAGAAATATTTGTACTAACACACGCTAGTTTAAAGTTTAAACCGACCATTTGTCTCCTTTCCCATTTTCCTACACTGTGTGCCATTCTCTCCAGTACACATAATCTGCTTAGTTATGGAATATTAAGTTTGTGCTCACTTGAGACGGCCTATCGTGAAGCTTAGCAAGCGCTGACAGATGACGTAATCTCATCTAATTAGAATAATTAAGTTTATGCTGAAGTCTGTTATACAATTGGTCTTAGATTTGATGAGGATGGCTGAAGAAATGATGGTTGGAGTTTGAGTTTGGGCAGATTTTAGTACTATGTAAATGAAGTTATCAATTTGAAGTCAAGTTATGAATTTGAAGTAATCTTGCTAGATCGTTCTCACTATGAATGATGGATTTGGAGTCTCGATTTGCGCCCGGTTGATGGCAATAGGGTCGCCCTTTATTACATGGGACATAAACATAACTGCAAAGTGTAGGTGTACTATTTCATTAGGCATCTCTGCCTTACCCAGCGGTTATTACTTAATTATTATAATTGTTTTACATTTTATGACACCTTATTTCAAACCAATACATAATTTGACTTTTGCGCAATCACCATCTTAGATAAAAATTCACTTTATCTTAGCCCTAAGGTGCATTAATTTTCATGTACATGCATTTGCATGTTTCGTCATCCGCACTTATTTAATTGTTTGCAAAATGTACCTTATTACTTAAGGCATAATAGTAAAAAGTGGCAGGCCGTCAGTGAAGACGGTAGTCATCATCATCAGCATATAAGGTTCCCACTGGGACACGGCCTCCTCTCAATTAGAGGGAATGGGGCCCAGTGCGTATGTCACATGTCTTGCGACTTTTTGGTTCTAGGACATGCCGGTTTCCTCACGATGTTTTCCTTCACCGTTTTGAGAGCAGCCCAGTGGTGGCGGCCCCGACTTACGAACGAGTACGAAACTCAAAAAGAATGACCCAACGAACTCGAAAAGCCTCTTTTAGGCAGCATTCGCTCATCTGTCGATATCGTTAAAATACCGAATGGAACTCAATTTCCCGTGATGGTCATCGGCCGTGTCAATCAAGGTTTTCAGTCATGCGTCAGTAGTTTTCATCGAAGTGACGTGTAAAAATATCTTTTTTGGATATTTATGTAGGAATAGCTGCCAAATGGTGAGTTTTGTTGCTTGGTCAGTGGATGGTGTATACCGCGTTTCCTCCGTGCCTCAGAAAGCATGTTTAGCCGTTTGTCCCGGCTATCATTTATAGATCTTTGACAGTAATTACAGATAGTCTGGAAAACGGAAGACGTTGTGTCGGAAGGCCTCCCACTAGCTGGACAGATGATCTGGTGAGGGCTGCGGGAATCCGCTGGATGCGAATCGCACGGGACCGATCAATGTGGCGACACTTGGGGGAAGCCTTTTTCCAGTAGTGGATGTCTGAAATGATGACAGATACTCAGTGGCCCGAAAGATTGACAACCAGTTTTACCAAGGGATTTCGTTCTTGCAAACAAATGAACGTTTTATTCTAGAACATACTGTTCATTCATACATCACATAGTTAATAGAAGGTATGGCACAAGTAAATAATCAATATGATATTGTTACCTGTATTCACATAAATAGCAGAGGTCAGATAAGCAGTCGTTCCTTGTATAATACTGGTATTCAGCTGCATCCGGTTAGACTGGAGGCCGACTCCAAAATAGTTTGGAATAGTCTAATTTGAGCTCGGTGACAGGAGATTGGAGTTATATCTGCAGTGAATACAGACTTCTGTGAAAATAAAACAGGATGGCGAGTTAATTCCACATTATAAATATCTTTACAATCCACTCAGCTGTGGAGCTGTCAAAATGCCGGTAATGCACGCTGCAATCGCTTGGTTGTTTATTGTTTATGCAACATCATGACGTAACATCACACCTGTATGCTCTGAGGGAGTACGCAGAAGTATACAATACACCCAGATTTCGACAGTTAGACGTGTAAAGATCCATTCAATGGGATCCCGGAGAAATAGAGGTAACTCCTTAACTTTATAGGCACACCAGAAGCGGTTTGGGTAGTTTTAGGCAGAGTACTTTCTCGGAGTGATCCCATTTCGATTTGATAAAGATCTGGTGACTTCGGAAGATAGGTAACTGAATTCCTTAATAAATGATAACAAATATACTGGGATCGCTGAAGACTCACGTCTATCTATTGTTTACACCAGTTCATAACAAAAAATCACACCGATACGCTGTGAAAGGGTAAGCACATGTGAACCACTAAAAAGTGAAAAATAAAAACTTTTTTGCTAAAAATATAACCGACTTCACACAAAAAAGTGAAAAATAACTTTAGCTTCAGAAGTCGGTGACAAAAAAACTAAATCAATCAAACAAAGGTCACCGACTTCTGAAGCTAAAGTTATTTTTCACTTTTTTGTGTGAAGTCGATTATATTTTTTGCAAAAAAGTTTTTCTTTGATTAAACTAGTCTACCACCAACCATCACGGCGTTTACTTTACGCAGAAGAGTCCCCCAGAAAATAGGAAAAATCCAGCAGTGGTGATAAGAGACTCAGTCCGCCACACAAAGAACATAAGATAAAGTTACCTACTATGCCTAATCTTAATTTTTACTCAATCAGAAATTAATGAAAATAACTATAAATTAGTCCTTCACTCATGATAAAAATCTCAATTTTCCGCTTATTTGCCATTTAATTAACCCAAAACATATAACTAATACTGATGAATTTGAGAGTATATACTTAACTTAAATCATCATCATCATTCTCCTGCCCTTATCCCAATCTATTTGGGGTCGGCGCAGGAGGGTTGACGTCAGGCAGGCGGCCGGTCATAAAACGCTTGCCAAAACCTTAGCAGTATATACTTAACTTAAATCTGAAGTAAATATTTCAATGTTCACAATATTCCGTTTCTCAGAAAAAAAGTCTAATTTGCAGAAAACTTTAGGTACACGTGCCAACATTCTGGGAAACATTCGTGAAACACGAAAATCTTAAAAATTGTGTAGACCAAAATATAATTCAGAAGATCAACAACCTTATGTAACCAAGTTTTTGTAACAATATTTTGATACTAGCTGCTGCCCGCGACTTCGTCTGCGTGAAGGCTCTACAGCACCAAAAATACCTAAGATGCCAGTGCTCCTCCCCCGTAGGTGATAGCGAGATAATATGTAGCCTATATGTTGACTCCACCTCTTAGTAATATTCTTTTTGAGTTTAGCCAGGACATACAGACAATCAGACAAACAAACAAAATTCTAAAAACTATATTTTTGGCTTCGATATCGATTGTAGATAACGCCCCAAGTATTCTTTTAAAAAAATATTCAATGTACAGTTTTGACTTTCCTACGATTTTATTATATATGTATATGTCACCGTAAAATTGTCAAATACGTTATATTACAATATAACGACGTGTATCTCTCTAGCGATATTGTAAAGTCTCGAATTATTGTCAACTTGCCCCATTTTTCTCAATAGCGATCTATGCTTTGGAATGGCCAACTACAGTTCTTCCAAAAGTTGGTATGCCTTGTGACTGGGACTGTAGTTTTCATCATCATTATCAGCCTATTAATGTTCCCACTGGTGGGACACAGGCCTCCTCTCTATGAGAGGGAATTGGCTATTATCCACCACGTAGGTCCAGTGATAGATAGATGTCACATGTGTGTCAGCCCTGAACGCGTGGCTCACCACGCGTTTGGCACTTTCAGTAGCGTTCATCAGTTCCTGTAGTGTACAAACAACAACTAGGACACGCAGGACACGATATTAAGTGCCCCATCGTTTATATTGCCTGTAATGGTCTAATTGAAATAAATGCTTTGAGTTTGAGTTTAATTTCTTTAACAATTACAATGCCTCCAATTTTGATAAGTGCACAACATTCACGTTACGTATACATTAACAGCATTCTGGCAAAGTTTAGGTTTGGCTGTGTGGTTGAACCCGATGCATTTCATATAACTTTGTTGCAATCACATATTAGTAATAATAACACCAAGCAATTACCCAATTTCCTTTAAAATCCTTCGTATTTTGGTTGCAAAGGTACGCACACATATTATGTAGACGCCACGTACGGAGATATCAATCATACGCCTAGTTGTGAGCGCGCCTGTACTCGTATAAGTGTCTATGTGCGTACATTTTCATTCAACAGAATAAGGAGTTGGCCTTCTGTTTTTATATATTACACAAGTAGGTATGTAGTGTGTAGCCCAAATTGAATTGTAACAGACGTTAAGACGACAAAGGGAATCCTGAATCGCTCATTATGCTTCTCGTATGTTAAATAACAACATTTTGGAGTAGGCGCCTTTTCGGTACACGGGCGGTAAACTGCTTATATTATTTCTAGAAATAGAATACTTCGTACGCATTTTCTGATTGTTTTTCAATACCTGTAGCATTTTTCTTTTTCAATAAGTGCTTACATGTGTGTGTCATAAAATATCAGTCGGATTGTATTTGAATATCATTTGGTTACGAAAATAGAAGAATCTTTCTGCATGTTAACATTTAAATCTATCCTAAGTCTGAGCAATTTAAAATTTTCACCTTAATTTATTATTCTGCTTTCAAATTCGGGATTTCTTTATTATATTCTTTATCCAGAACTTGAAAGGAACAAGCACTTTAGTCTATGACAATGCCGCCAGTACTAAAAATGGTAAAATGGTTCTACACGTAATTTTTTCCTTCGGACTTTTTCCGCTTCCTCCTAATTCGTTAAAATTCACTTTGTTGTCATGTCTCCGCTGAAGCTGAAATACACTCAATTGCTCATTCCGTGACATTTTTACAACAACTAATTGGATTGTTATTTAGGGATCTAGTAAATTAGGGAGTGTTGTTGTTGTGGATGTGATTGTACTTGATTTGTGAAAACTACGCACTTATTATTTTACGTTGACATCATTTAATAAATAAATTTATTGGCCCTAGGAGTTGATCATAGGCATTGACACGCCGTAGAAGTGTTCTTAACCTCGCTTTGAAATAGCTCTGCAGATTCCGCGTAGGCCGCATGTTGCAATGAAACCTCCTCTACTATGAAAGCAACCTGCTTAGAAGCCTCACCGATAATAAGTAGGAGCCTTGTATGCGTCAAGGACCTGAACAATTCAAAGAGATGTTCTAACAACGAAAATAGAATATTTATAGGTTATTAAATTGTGGATTCAAATCATCATCTGCTTCCAGTCTAAACGGATGCAGCTGGAAACAAGTATTTTACATGGAGCGACTGCCTATCTGACCTCCGCAACCCAGTTAGTACACTGAGTAATACGATACCTTGGTAAGACTGGTTGTCATACTTTTTAGGCCACTGACTACCTGTAACGACTGTCAAAGATCTACAAATGACAGCTAATGATAGGACCAACTGCTTAAGGGGCTACCTCACGCCAACGACCTTGAGCGAGTGGGAGAAGTTTAGCAATAGCGTATACCCGTGCGTGAGAGTGGTCAGCGATACCTACACTGCCGCCTGTCGCCCCGAGGAGCCCCGCACCAAGATTATTCGAAAAAACAACCCACCTTGATTTATCAAACACAATACGGATAAAAGCCGTATACTAATATAAATGGCATTCAATTGTCTTTGAGATGATTTAAGTTTCATGCAAATACGCCCGATAGTTTTTGCGTGATGATCGTTTTTTTGCCGCGTTAGACATTACTTCACAAATTAATTACACTAAGTTATAAAAATATTTCTTCACATTTTCACATATCAAATTATGAAAAAAATGGTCTAGTATAACATATATTTTTTTCAAAGAAATTAGACTAGAAGTTAAGACGTGATGATCAATTTAAAATCACTAAAAGTCATAGAAACTCGGTATGTAATGGGTGGTCACCTATCCACAGACCAACATAGGCGAGCACGGCTTTATCTAAATATTGACTCTAGCTCCTGTTGTTGTTTAGCCACGAGCTCCTCAAATTGTAGACTCATATCTGCCTTGACATTTTCTGTTTGGGTCAGTTTCTAGTTTTACTAAACGCAGGGGTAAACCGGTTTCCAACATGGAGCGACTGCCTATCAGCTGATCCTCACCCTAGCAACAGTGACTATTTTGGTCGAAATAAGCAGAAACACAATCAGCCTAGTGTGTTCCCACTGCTGAGATACAGGATTCCTGTCGATGAGAAATCAAAAACCAAAAGCTGAGAGGGACTGTAATCCATTGTACTTTGAGAGTAGCGATGATAAAATAATATACCTACACAAAATAACGTACCTACCTACCTGCAGAGTCCATGACGTAAACTGTAGGTCGAAGCTAGTACCATTGGATCACCACAAATGTTGGTTCCAGTACTGTAGTAAAAAAGTGAAAAAAAGTCACAGACAAACCAGAGTTCTTGTTTAAAGATAGTAATTAAGTACTTAGTGACGGATCGTTAGCGGTAGATCTAAGCCTCATTTAACCCTTTCCTGACAATTGAGTCTTACTTGCGACGGGAGCAATGAGGTATGTAAAATAATTGTTTTTTTTCTGTCATCAAAAATGTAAACGAAATAATGCTGAGTTTGTTCCGACCACAATTAAACATAGTTATTTTTGGAGAAATAGAATATTTCAACACTGTTTTAAGCTTTCACGGTTTAAAACTAAAGTTATATTGTCACTTACGGGATATCTTCCATGATTATTAATAAAAAAATTAAAATAATAAAAAATAAATAATAATAATTAATAAATTAATTTAATATCGGGAGCTAGAAATAACAAATAATCACGGAAGATATCCCGTAAGTGACAATATAAGTTTAATAGAATATTTCGCCTATTAGAGTTAATTTTCACTCTAAAATACAGGTTCACCGTGTCGCTGAAGTTCCGCCTCCGGGTCTGCAAAAGAACGATACATACTGGATGTTAAAAGACAAGAACGAGTTCTTAACACCACGTGGCATTCCAAAATGGGCATAATATTAACGTCAGCTAGAAGACTAAAATGTCACGTCGACTGCCTGCACAATGACCGCAAGGCTAAAGTCTCTACACAATGGATGCCTATAGACAATCCCGCCGAAGCCAGTCCAGAAAGAGGTGGCGTGATAACCCAGACGCATACCACTAGGCTTGATTCAACATGGTGTGGGGCAGGCGCTTTCGGGGGAGACTTTTCCCTGCAGAGGACGGAGTGGAGCTAGACAAAAAAAGCATCACACTTTCTAAACTTCCACACTCCTTCTGAAATAATTGTATACATTTTCATTGAAGTAATGGCTTTCCTTCTCCTTGTTGTCGCAGTTATTAGGTCCTATAAATATTCAAACTAACAAGATCCAAAATTAGAAGCTGCCTCTAATAAAATTCGGAATTCGGCCCTTCTTTCCCAAACTAAATCAGTCTACACAGAACCCAATTAGTAGCTTTTCTAAAAGAAATCTCAAACGAAACGGATCTCCATTAACACGTCAAAAAAATCTGAGCTAGTGATGCCATTAACAATAGTAGAAAAAAAAAGAAAAAAGTTCACTCACGCAAACCGATCGCAAATTGGAAACTCACTTTGTAGGGAGCTATTTTTTGTTAGCCCTCGAACGCGACGTCTCCGCATAGACTTTGTTAATTGAATAGATGTGACAAGATGGATTAACAAGAATTAAAAAGATGTGTTAAAAGCTTTTTAATCACGTGAAAGATTGATCGAGCGTCTATGGACACATTATATGCACAAAAATAATAAAGGATATATCAGAATGAATAGCCATGAATTCATTAATTGCCGTGTCAACCAATTAATGATTCTCGTAGCAGGGTCTAGTTTCGCAAAATATGCCTTGTCTGTGGACATAATAAATATTTAGGTCATACAAAACATAATAATTATAATTCAACTTCGCAAATCACCTTATTCGTCTAACTGTAGTGTAACGATAGCACCATTACTTTTTATTTTCTGATAAGAATATGAATGATCCGTAATAAAATAACGTAAAATTTTCGCTTTGATTAAATAACTATTCTGCACAACGTTTCGATATTGAAAAGTATTCAACTTTAGCACTCGTTACGAACGCATTCAGTTTTCCAATGTACCCATCTGAATGATTTCAATTATTTAATCTATGCCCTATTTTTTTTTCTTTTTCCAGTGCGTCAAAGCAAAATTCTGAAGGCCCGAACGCTTTTCATATCACGCCCTTTTTATCTTTTATACTCATTCTTTCTTTTATGAGCGAATTTTATTTGATGCTTCTCTGTACGATTTGTACGTAATGGTTCAACGAATGAGAGATATTGTATCGTTGCCTCCTATTTGTATGATTTTAGGGTAAATACAAAAGTATCTAACGCTTATTTTATTGTGGAATTTGGTAAAAATAAACATAATCCGCCATTATGGTACTACGTAAAATACGGACGAATATGGTACTACGTACATTGACAGTGCGTATTATCATTTTACTGGTTTGAATATTCCAAAAAGTTAAAAGAAGATTTTTTCTTTTTCTTTTATCAAGTAAACAGGATTATTTATCTTTTTGAAATCCTAGTCAGTTGGGAATATTAACAGTGAAGGTTGATAACCCAGAGTACACCTAACCAAAACATAATGTCATGACAATCAACTCATCTTACCACAGTTCATCGCTTGCCACTGACTTCTCCCAAGCTACGACATAACGCTTCCCCTGAGCCACGCTTCCCGTATCTAGTCTGTCCTAGTAATTATATAAAAGGTCGTCTGTTTATCTAGCTAGGGATTCTGGGAGTCCTATGTAATGCTTGCTGATACACGATGTCCAATCCAGTAAGGAGTCAGGTCTGTACTTGATAGACACAAATTATGCTACGCTTGCTGATACACGATGTCCAATCCAGTAAGGAGTCAGGTCTGTACTGTGATAGACACAAATTATGCTACGCTTGCTGATACACGATGTCCAATCCAGTAAGGAGTCAGGTCTGTACTGTGATAGACACAAATTATGCTACGCTTGCTGATACACGATGTCCAATCCAGTAAGGAGTCAGGTCTGTACTGTGACAGACACAAATTATGGCCAAAACTCATTGTCACCATCTGCCTAGTCTTTTCCTATGTTCGGTTCGGATTCCAGCCTAGCCGGCTGTAACTGATTGCCACTCTCTCTACTCTTGTCTGACATACCAAACTAGTGTATTATAATGGTCAAATAAAGACCTTTACGAGCAGAATCGCGTGATACTGAATTCAGGATATTTGCCATGTTGAATATTTGTTTTGAGTTTCCGACGACGCGACGCTGTTACAAGCACCATGATCACGGATAAACCCACAAACCAACAAAAATAGTTGTCAACTGCTTAGCGTTTTCCCAACTATGCAGGGTTCGCCTTTCAGTCTAACTGGATACAGCTGAATACCAGTATTTTATTTGGAACGACTGTTTATCTGTCCTCCACAACCCAGTTAGTACTGGGTTATACGATACCCCTTGGTAAGATTGGTTGTCAGAATTTTTGAGCCACTGACTACCTGTAACGACTGCCAATATCGCACGTTTTTAACCGACTTCTAAAAAAGGAGGAAGTTCTCAATTCGGATGTTTCAATTTTTTTTTTTTTTTTGTATTTTTTCGCGCATATCTCCGTAGTTGGCCAACCAATTTGAAAAATTCTTTTTTTGATAGAAAGGGTATACTTTCCAAATGGTCCCATAGTCACCAAATCGTGATCTGATGATGGAATCTTGGCAAAATCGAGGGAACTATTCAAATTTTATAGGAAAACGTACAGCGATTATGGTATTTTCTACAACAAATGAAGCATTTACGTTTGACAACATGAGAATGAGAATGAGAGCCGCCGCGCCGTGCGTGAATCTACAAAACGCACCTACGCGCGTGAGTGCGCAAAAAACCCGCACGATGATGCAGATCTGCACTCCCGCAGGAACGCGCGTAGGTGCGTCGACACGCGCTACGCTGCATCATGCGGGGCAGTGTGAAGATCGCCTCATTTATTCGCCGTTCTCTGTGGTGGTCGTGCAGTACTGAGCCCATTAAAAATCACGCGCGGCACTGCGGGATTCGGTGTGCCATACCTTGCGTCTCGCCCCGTACCTACGCGCGGGGGTGCATGTTTCTCCGCGTGTATGCGCGTGATCCGCATGAACGCGCGTGGATGCATTTTCTGTGTGTTAGACTGTGCGTGTTTTCCATACAAACGGAGATACTTACAAGCAACGGAAGAACACGCATCCACGCGCTACGCTGCATCATGCGGGGCAGTGTGAAGACCGCCTAAGCAGTTGGTTCCGGTTGTGAATGCGTTGATTTATAAATTAGATTTTTTCACTGCTCCAAATGACAGCCAGGATCAACTGCTTAGCATGCTTTCCGAGGATCGACCCAAGTGGCTGTTATTATTTAGCCATGAGCTCCTCCAACAATGGTAAACATGGTAAATATCCTGTTTTCAGAGTTAATGATAGTGTTTATGACCATGTCAATTAAAGACTTTTATCCGATAAATAGGCATAGCGACCGTATCAAAAAATTGCATATCTGTTTAGTCCGTCAGTAACCGTATTGGCAAATAATGGACACGTATTTTTTGTTTTTGTAAATCAATGAATATTTACAAAGATAAAACGCATCAAAACTCGGGAGTAGGGGTCGTGACGTCAGAACTCACAAAATATTATACCAAGGCGTGACGTATTGAGAATTTTAAAAGCGTCATATGTTCGTCAATTTTGGTTTACGTAACAAAAGAAAAAACACGGATCAAATAAACTCAAACTCAAACCATTTATTTCAATTAGACCATTACGGCACTTTTGAATGTCAAAAATACAAAACTAAATCAAAGCTACAGTCACAGTCACAAGGCATAATAACTTGAGAAAGTACTGTAGTTGCCCATTCCCTAGCGTAGATCTCTATGGAGAAGAACGGGCAAGAAACTCCATGGACACTCTTTCAAATCAAAATATTGTTACAAAATCTTGGTAACATCATTCATGTTGTGATTATACATATATGTGAGAACGATGTAGACAGACGTGCACATTAAGAGCGTCCAGAGAAAAGATGAAATCAACAACTTGAAAAATAAATAAATTAAAATTAACCGTGGCAGCTGAGAGTTGACCAGTCTCAATTGACAGCGCCCGTTCACGAACATGACGCATGTATCAGCACCATTCAGCTCAACCATATTGAAGGGAACTAAATGACCCGACACACCCGCCACCATCACCGAGACATTTGAGTGAGCATGACATTCTCTCAGCCGCCAAGGCTTATTCAAGTCAGAAAAAATAAAATAAAATAAGTAGATGTAAATGGTGGCTTTACAGTACATACAGTACAATATTTTTTGATAATCTAACTGACGGACTAATTCGTGTTTTTTTGTCATCTACCCTATTTTCTTAATGATTAACTAATGGTTCTAAAACAATTAAGACATCAACGAAGTCTTAGCTCAATTATGTAACATACTCGTACATCCAAACATTTCATGTTTACTTTAGGTGCTTCATAACTCAACTCGCTGGTACCTAAAATGGGATAGCCAAGCTAAGTACGATTATAAATCTTAGAGCCACAGGTAGGTGACGTGTTGAATTGGGCTTCCAGATTAGGTCTGCTATACATCATTGAGGGCATGGAAACCAATTGGATTTGACACGTAGGCACTAGGGGTAGACTGAAAATCTATGGCTTAGGAAAGATGGATTGGTTTTTATCGATAGTTTGGCAGGTTGATTAATTGAATTACAGTTTGGTAAAGTAATAATTCGATAAGTGAAGTTTGTTAAGTAAGAAAAATAGTAGTCAGTTTTTGGGTATAACGAACCTGGATGAGGTACCTAAAGTAAAGGACAGAAAGTACAAAATTGAACAAGGTACAGTTAGTTATTTTTGGATTTTGAGCTCTGGGCGCTGAAAATGTAACATGCATACAATGATGTACGGTCGAACAAGCTATTTGGTTTACATTTTACAATGTCACTTGTGGGTTAAACTGTAAACCAAATAGCTTGTTCGACTGTACATCACATTCTGCACGGTATATTAAAAAAAAATACACATCATAACCACATATTTACGGTTTTCAGATTTTTTCTTAACATGTGCTGTAAGACATTGCTTCTTCTAATGCGTTTAAGTCAACGGGAACTACCCTGTAGATTTTTATTCCCTACTAACCCATATGGACTCTTGTTCGAAATAAAGTTCTTGATTGATTGATATAGTAAAATTTGTAACTTAAATGGTCATACATTTTAAATGCGTTAATTTACAAATTTTGATAAAAAATGTTTTGCTCCATTGGGTTCAAGTTTGCTACTTGAGTATTTGATATTAATGTAAGTTTGATCCCTCCTGCGAAAAAGGGTCTTGACAGATAGACGGACAACAAAAATCATAAAAGGGTACCGTTTTTGCCAACTTAGTTAAGGAACCCTAAAAACCTGACATAAATATAAACAAAATAATCAATCTAAAAATAAAACACCAGTTTAAATAAAATTAACCAAAATTGAAAACGAAACGCCATATTTCTTTTCATATCGCATTTTATGACTAATTTACCTTCACGTATTCACGCGGCAACGTTTAGATAGTGGAGTGTTTATATTTCCTGTAACAATTCGTTTACGGAAATATTAACGTAAAATGTTACCTTGGTTTCCGTTTTTATTCTTATCTTAATAATAAAACAATGATGTGGAGGTTTGTTTGCAATGTGTTTACGCAGCTAAACGCGAGTTTTATAATTACTAAAAGTATATGATTTACTGCTATAAACAAGACCAGAAAAATATATGATATTCTTCAGGATAAATGCTAGCATGATACTGTTTTGAAAACATAATACAGTGAATTTGGCTCGATAAAAAGAAATCACGAACTTACCTCTAAAAATATCTTTCAAACAATAAAAAACATACTAATGTGCATGCGATCATTCTGATTTTTTGGCAAATAATTCTACAAGCAAGATATTAGCATGATACTGTTTTAGTTTTTTAATCCAATCAATAGTTTTTTTGTAAATCGATCGAAACCACTCATTTCGCGCTATTTGGCCCGCAGTCGCTGACGTAACAACCACTTTGTAGTGCAAGCTGATTAGAACTTTATTCTAACAGAATTTCAAACGAAGTTTGAACCACCACAAATAGAGTTGCTAATTTAGCTCGTCTAAGCGCCT
Source organism: Xestia ashworthii (assembly GCA_950022955.1). Classification (NCBI taxonomy): domain Eukaryota; kingdom Metazoa; phylum Arthropoda; class Insecta; order Lepidoptera; family Noctuidae; genus Xestia; species Xestia ashworthii. The sequence continues at coordinate 3,681,799 of OX465549.1, forward strand.
TAACTAAATTGGGTCACTTGTAGGTTTTTTACTATTTTAAAGTAAGAAAAGGATTATTGTAGCTTCTTTTATAAAGCCAGTTAGATCATCATCTGCCTGCCTTTTCCCTAATACGTTGGGGTCGGCTTCCAGTCTTACCGGATACAGCTGAATGCCAGTATTTTACATGGAGCGGCTGCCTATCTGACCTCCACAACCCCGTTAGTACCGTGTAACACGGTACCCCTTGGGAAGACTGGTTGTCAGATTTTTTGGGCCACTGACTGTTATGTTGTTAATGAATTTTTAAGTGAATTATTTTTTAACTGACATTCTCTTACATTTAATTTTATGTGAAACGAATTGTAATGTAACAACGATTATGATAGTGATGTATTGAATTTAATTTTCTATGGACCTATGTTGACATTTTTATATTTGTTTTTTGAATTACTTGATATTTGACACTTGAATCCATTATAATATAATCAATTAATAATGTAATTTTACTTATGTCAGCATTGTCAATGTTAATTTAATGCTATTTTTTTAAGTCTAAGCTTGTATTAATATTTGCACACCATGACAATATGGTAAACATGTTAGCACAACTCTTCTTCTGACACCTTGCATGCATTTGTTTCTTTATAATTGTATGTACACTAATGTTTGCGCAAATTAAGTTCTGAATCTGAATCTGACTACCTAACGACTGTCAAAGATCAACAAATGACAGCCGGGATCAACGGCTTAACGTGCTTTCCGAAGCAAGGAGGAAACTCAGTATTTATTGGCTGGTCACCTATCCACAGACCAACCAAGGTAAGCACGGCTTAACCTATAGATTTACTACTACCGGGTACTAACCGGATTGTGGAGGTCAGAAAGGCAGTCGCTACATGTAAAATGCTAGTAATCAGCTACATCCGGTTAGACTGGAAGCCGACCAAAACATAGTTGGGAAAAAGCTAGTCAGGGTGAGTATTGTAGTAGTCGGTATTAAAACTTTCTCTAAAAAACTTTTTTAAAACTACAAAATTAAATGGTTTACTCGCCTCGTTCCCAAAGTCACAGAGCATGAAAACAGTCCTAACCTACTCCTACGTAACAAAGTAATAGTATTTCGACGTCTCCTTAATCATCCGGTCTTTGGGCCCCTGGACGCTTTCCTTTGTGTAAATTCTAACAAAGATGGTCCCTAATTGAAATCTATTTGTTGTTACAGACGGTGTAGTGGTGCTGAAATAGTTCTTGTTTTGTGGGGTGTATGTATGTGTGACTGTGTGTTTGTTGTATGCGGTTATATCTAGTTCGTAGGAGAAAGTGTAATAAAAAAAAAACTGTTTCATCATCATCTTCATTTCAGCCGATAGACGTCCACTGCTGTACATAGGCCTTCCCAAACGGGGGGTTTTGCCATAATTGCCACGCTCGGCAGGCGTGTTGGCGATCACAGTACGGTTGTTGCTAAAGCACATAGATCGCTGCTGCCCAATCTCTGGTGAATTCTTACGACACCCACGCGAAGACATGGGATGGTACTATTGTTTACGCCCGGCACCATACAGTACCAGAAAAATTGTTTAGAACTACAAAATACAACAACTACAGCAAAAACGAACAATTTTGAACTACAAAATACAACAACTACAGCAAAAACAAACAATTTTGAACTACAAAATAAAACAACTAAGTACAGCTAAAACAAACAATTTTGTCTCTTCATTCTCCTGTCCTCATCCCTATTTGAAAACCAGCGTCGGGCACTAGTTGTCCAGCATTTTACTGAACTGGGCCTATTTGACGCAGCCGTGAGGCACACAGAGTCACATTATTTTAATTTTTTTTTTGCTTAGATTTCAGTTTTTACAAGTAAATAAATATCGCTGGACATTACACACAGCGCCATCTAGTGCCACACTAAGGTCCATGTTCACCGAAAAGATAACAGTCTGATTAACTAAAAACAGCTGTCACTGGGACATATTACCATACATAAATGTGTTTTAAACAGCTGTTTTAGATAATCAGACTGTCATCTTCTTGGTGAACATGGACCTAAGCAAGGCTTGTGTCGTGGTCACCAGACAGTTGATATACTACAAATATACTTTTTGATTGTAAATACATACTTATTATACATATAAACAGCGAGCGAGTTTCCTCCGTGCCTCGTAAAGCACGTTAAGCTGTAGGTCCCGGCTGTCATTTGTCCATCTTTGGCAATCGTTACAGGTAGTCAGTGGCCCAAAAAGTCTGACACCCAGTCTTACCAAGTGGTATCGTATTACCCAGTACTAACTGGATTGTGGACGTCAGATAGGCAGGCGCTCCATGTAAAATACTGGTATTCAGCTGCTTCCGGTTAGACTGGAAGCCGACCCCAACATAGTTGGGAAAAGGCTAGGCAGATGATAGTGACAAGGAGCGACTATTATCTCACCTTCACAACCAAGTAACTGGGTAATATGATACCCCTAACTAAGACTGGTTGTCAGTCTTTCGGTCCACTGAGGACCTGTATGACTGTCAAAAGGAAAAACTCGGTATGTGACGGATGGCCATCGATCCACGAACTGACCAAAGCGTCATGTCCCTGCGACAATTTTTGTTTCTTTCTTTCTTTCAAGCGCGGCTCAACCTTGAAGATCACACCAAGCGGCTGTTATAAAATGAATAAAAAATAAAATCGCTGGGCATTAACACACAGCGCCATCTAGTGCCACACTAAGCAAGGCTTGTGTCGTGGACACCAGATAGTTGATATACTACATTTATTATATAATTTTTTGTTTGTAAATACATACTTATTATACATATAAACATCCATGACTCGGAAACAAATGTCCATGCTCACCACACAAACATTTGCTCCTACCGGGGTTCGAACCCAGGACCCTTAGAACGTAAGGCAGCCTCACTACCACTACGCCATTCGAGTCGTCAAAAATCATGTAGCCACGAGTTCTTCAATGAAATAAAGACACTAGTGATGTTTACAGTTAACGTTTTCCAAACTAGTTAAGCGTTATCAATGTCGACATCTGCATCCATTTCCAGACGCCCCACCTCATCATAAACATGGCAAAACTTATACAAAGTGACACCATCCAAAACAAAATTCAAAGCGCGTATTTATAAACTACGGTTGAAACTAACAAGTAAGTTTCTCAAGTCAACTCCCTAAGCGCACCAACCCTTTTATAGCTAAACTTAGATAATAATACTTCATCTATATGCGCATCTTTTGAATATTAAACAGGAATGCATTGACTTTATTGACGAGATGAAACTGTTTCAAGATGGTACAGAATATGAATTAGTTAGTAACTGTTTGATGGAGACTGGGGTAGTGAATTGGAAACAATTACTTCGTACCTAATTGATTTTGGGATGTGATTGTTTTAAATTAAATTATAATTTGCTAATTGTTTGTTTTAGTGTTAACAGTCAACTTTAAACAGTGTTATCTTACTGTGATGATTACGTTTCAGCGGTTAAGTGGTATGGAATATCGACAAATTAATATGAATTAAGTATTTCTAATTTGCATGTTGGTTGCAAGCGCGGCTGCTTAACTTGGTCCTGGGTTAGATTCCCACTTCGGGTAAAGTATTGGGTTTTTTACATCAGGAATAACTCAGTAGTAACCACATAGTAAGACCAGTAAAATAAACATAACTGGCAAATTGTGTTTGTACTTTTAGGTACACCTGGCCCCCAGAGCCACAGGCAGAGGAAGGCCCTCCGCCGCCTCCGCCCCCGCCAACGTCACCGTCTCGACCGCCACTGCCGCTGCCGCGACCGCCACAGCCGCTGCCGCTGTCGCCGCCGCCGCCGCGCCCAGCACGTCTAGTTCGCCTGCGGAGGGGCCCTCACAGGGGGCCCGGGGGGAGGAGGCGTTAATAGAATGCCAATAACGGCGCCATTACGCTTCCTCCAGGCGAACATCAACCACTGCGCCTGTGCTCAGGATCTGTTGCTCCAGAGCATGGCGCAGTGGTCGATACACATCGCTGTGGTCGCTGAGCCGTACTTTGTCCTGCCCAGGGAAGACTGGGTGGCGGACCTTGACGGCTCAGTGACCATAGTGTCATCGGCCGCCGCCGGTACTCCGACCCTTGAAAATGTCAGGAGGGGTCGGGGGTGCGTAGCAGCACGGTTCGGGGAGATCGTCGTGGTGGGAGTCTACTTCTCCCCGAACCGAACTCTCGCCGAGTTCCACAACTCTCTCGCAGAGTTGAGTGTCGTCGTCGGAAACCATTCCCTCCCCGTGCTTGTCCTCGGGGACTTCAATGCCAAGAACTTGGCTTGGGGTTCTCGTCGCACAGATGTGCGGGGAAGGATGGTGGAGGACTGGGCCCTGGAGAAGGGTCTGGACGTCCTTAATCGGGGTTCTGTTCCCACGTGTGTGCGGATGCGGGGCGAGTCGGTGGTGGACATTTCGTTCGCTAGCCCCGCTCTGTCGCCGCGTGTCGTTGACTGGCGTGTCGTGGAGGGGGTGGAGACATATTCCGACCACCGGTACATCCGGTTTGACGTCTCCGCCCAGTCCTCAAGTGCGCCAGTCCAACAGGCCCCGAGTGGTCCGCGTTGGGCGCTGAAGCAGCTGGACCGGGAGCTCCTCCTGGAAGCCTCGATCGTGCAGTCCTGGGTGACATCACCGGACAAGCCTGCCGACGTTAATAGTGAGGCAGAGTGGTTCCAGGAGGCCATGTCCGACATTTGTGACGTGGCAATGCCCCGAGTCCGGCCAGGAAGCGCCCGACGCCAGGTGTACTGGTGGTCGCGCGAAATAACGTCTCTTCGTGAGGCGTGTGTTGCTGCGCGGCGCCCGTACGCCAGGCATCGCAGGCTCCGCATTCGCCCGCCGGATGCGGCAGCCATTGAGGCGGAGCTGTACGAGGGATACAGAGCGGCGAAGACCGCCCTCCGGGAGGCTATCCTGCGGGCCAGGAATCTGGCCCGCTTGGAGATGCTGGAGACTCTCGACAGAGACCCGTGGGGGCGCCCTTACAAGATGGTGCGGAATAAACTCCGCACCTGGGCCCCCCCGCTGACGCAGAGTCTCCGGCCAGAGCTCGTGGAGGACGTGGTGAGCGCTCTGTTCCCCTCGCGGGGGGAACATCCGCCCCCGCCTATGGCTCCGCCACCTGCGGTGCCAGAAGAGGACCCAAGCGACGACGATGACACTCCGGAAGTGACTGGGGTAGACCTGAGAGTGGCGGTAGGTAGGCTTAAGGCCAAAAATACCGCCCCGGGACCCGATGGCTTGCCTGGCAAAGCCTGGGTCCTGGCCTCGGATGCGGAGGCTCTCGGGCCCCGACTGAAGGGGCTCTTAAGCGCATGCTTGGAGAGAGGCCAGTTCCCGCTTCGTTGGAAGACGGGGAAACTGGTCCTCATCCAAAAGCCGGGGCGCCCTGCGGACTCTCCGTCCGCATTTCGGCCCATTGTGCTGCTCGACGAGGTGGGCAAGCTCTTTGAGAGAGTGATTGCAAACCGCCTCGCCGAGCACCTTGAGGGGATGGGGCCGAATCTTGCGGAGAACCAGTTTGGTTTCCGCAAGGGGCGCTCTACCGTGGACGCAATCATGCGCGTGAGAGCCCTCACGACGGGGGATGCGATATCCCGGGGCGGGGTTGTCTTGGCGGTGTCTCTCGACATCGCCAACGCCTTCAACTCCCTGCCCTGGAGCTGCATCAGGGAGGCACTCCGGTATCACCGGGTGCCGACCTACCTCCGTCGTGTGATCGGGGACTACCTGACGGACAGGGCCGTCATCTACCCAGTCGCTGCGGAGATTGGAACCGGCGAGAGATGTCGTGCGGTGTCCCGCAGGGATCGGTTCTGGGACCGCCCCTGTGGAACATCGGTTACGACTGGGTGCTGCGCGCCGACCTCCCTAGTGGTGTCAGCGTCGTTTGCTACGCAGACGACACCCTGGTGCTGGCACAGGGGAGGTCGCACGAGGCGGCGGCCGAAGTGATGACACGCGGGGTTGCGATAGTCGTTGAGAGGATCCGGCAACTGGGTCTCGAGGTGGCATTGCACAAGTCCGAGGCCATGTGCTTTCATGGGCCTCGGAACGCGCCACCGTCGGGATCCACACTGACGGTAGGAGGGGTATCCATCGGCGTCGAGTCGACGTTGAAGTACCTAGGACTCGTCCTCGACAGCCGGTGGAACTTCGTGGAGCATTTCCGACGTTTGGCCCCCAGGCTGGAACGGACCGGGGCTGCCTTCAGGCGGCTCCTGCCCAACCTTGGGGGGCCAAACGCCTCCTGCCGCAGGCTCTATGCGGGGGTCGTGCGGTCCATGGCCCTCTACGGGGCCCCAGTGTGGGCGCGTTCCTTGAAGCGGCGTGCCGCTCACTATCTGAACGCGCCCCAAAAAGTGGTGGCCGTAAGGATGGTCCGTGGGTACCGCACGATCTCCCGCGAGGCGGCGGGCCTGCTTGCCGGATTGCCGCCATGGGATCTGGAGGCGATAGTCCTCGCGCGCCTACACGAATGGCGCGCGGAGGTACTACGCCGGGGGGAAACTCCGCTGCCGCGGCAAATTGCCGCTCAGCGGACTGACCTCCGGCGCGATCTCATGGCGACATGGAGAGAGCGACTGTCGCAACCCCGTGCAGGGCACGCCACGATAGTGGCGGTAAGTCCCCTCTTTGAGGAGTGGCTAGAGAGGCGCCACGGCGTCCTCACCTTCCGCCTGACGCAGGTCCTCACCGGACACGGATGTTTCGGGAGGTACCTGCACCGAATCGGGCGGGAGGAAACGCCCGGGTGTCTCCACTGCGAGGATCGACCGGAGGACACGGTGGAGCACACGGTGGAGGTCTGCCCTGCGTGGGCGGAGCACCGCCGTGTCCTCGAAGCGGCGATCGGCGGCGGCGACCTCTCGCGTCCGGCCCTGGTTCAATCCATGGTCCGGAGCGAGATGGAATGGGAAGCCGTCACTTCCTTCTGCGAAGCAGTCATGCTAGCGAAGGAGGTGGCGGAACGAGAGAGGGAGAGATCCTCACTTCCCGGCCGCCGCGGGAGACGCACCGGGCGTCGAGGGCCACGTGGTGGCTACCGGCCACCGTAGATGCGGGCCTGTGGACGGTTGGCTATGGGCTAGCTAGCCGTCCGTCCGTCTAACGACGACAGGCCGTGTCGACGGCGCGTTCGTGTTCCACGCGCGCCTCAAAGAGATGTCAGCATAAGAGAGGGGCCCGCAAGGGCCGAAGCCTGCCGGGGTTGCGGGACTGTTCGAAAGAGATACCGCGGCCCCGGAACGTAAAGGGCGAGGAAGGAACATGGATGGGTTTTAGTCAGTAAGAGTGTGACACTCCCTCCCGCTCCGCCCAGAGTGGGAGAAGTCATTTGATGATTTCCCATCCTAAAAAAAATAATCACGAAAAAATGTTACGAGTATTTATGTAACGATCTGTTTAAAAGATATGCAATATTTTCACTGCCCACAAAATTATTGAATATGCGCACTTGACTGTACTGTGACTGCACCGTGCAGGCGCCGCGCGCGTGGTTTTTCGTGATTATTTTTTATTTGTGATTCCAAACAACTCCTCAAGTTTCTTTCAGTTAATTTTTTAACATCTTATAATTATGTATAATAAGTACGTATTTACAAACAAAAAGTAATGTATGTAGTTTATCAACTATCTGGTGTCAACGACACAAGAATTGCTTAGTGTGGCACTAAATGGCGCTGTGTGTCCAGCGATATTTATTTATATTTATTTATTTTATTACAAAACATCACGCTGGTAATCCCAAAAGGGCCAGGTGTACCTAAAAGTACAAACACAATTTGCCAGTTATGTTTATTTTACTGGTCTTACTATGTGGTTACTACTGAGTTATTCCTGATGTAAAAAACCCAATACTTTACCCGAAGCGGGAATCTAACCCAGGACCAAGTTAAGCAGCCGCGCTTGCAACCAACATGCAAATTAGAAATACTTAATTCATATTTTTTGTCGATATTCCATACCACTTAACCGCTGAAACGTAATCATCACAGTAAGATAACACTGTTTAAAGTTGACTGTTAACTCTAAAACAAACAATTAGCAAATTATAATTTAATTTAAAACAATCACATCCCAAAATCAATTAGGTACGAAGTAATTGTTTCCAATTCACTACCCCAGTCTCCATCAAACAGTTACTAACTAATTCATATTCTGTACCATCTAGAAACAGTTTCATCTCGTCAATAAAGTCAATGCATTCCTGTTTAATATTCAAAAGATGCGCATATAGATGAAGTATTATTATCTAAGTTTAGCTATAAAAGGGTTGGTGCGCTTAGGGAGTTGACTTGAGAAACTTACTTGTTAGTTTCAACCGTAGTTTATAAATACGCGCTTTGAATTTTGTTTTGGATGGTGTCACTTTGTATAAGTTTTGCCATGTTTATGATGAGGTGGGGCGTCTGGAAATGGATGCAGATGTCGACATTGATAACGCTTAACTAGTTTGGAAAACGTTAACTGTAAACATCACTAGTGTCTTTATTTCATTGAAGAACTCGTGGCTACATGATTTTTGACGACTCGAATGGCGTAGTGGTAGTGAGGCTGCCTTACGTTCTAAGGGTCCTGGGTTCGAATCCCGGTAGGAGCAAATGTTTGTGTGATGAGCATGGACATTTGTTTCCGAGTCATGGATGTTTATATGTATAATAAGTATGTATTTACAAACAAAAAAGTATATATGTAGTATATCAACTATCTGGTGTCCACGACACAAGCCTTGCTTAGTGTGGCACTAGATGGCGCTGTGTGTTAATGCCCAGCGATTTTATTTTTTATTCATTTTATAACAGCCGCTTGGTGTGATCTTCAAGGTTGAGCCGCGCTTGAAAGAAAGAAAGAAACAAAAATTGTCGCAGGGACATGACGCTTTGGTCAGTTCGTTGATCGATGGCCATCCGTCACATACCGAGTTTTGCCTTTGACAGTCATACAGGTACTCAGTGGACCGAAAGACTGACAACCAGTCTTAGTTAGGGGTATCATATTACCCAGTTACTTGGTTGTGAAGGTGAGATAATAGTCGCTCCATGTCATCATCATATGCCTAGCCTTTTCCCAACTATGTTGGGGTCGGCTTCCAGTCTAACCGGATGCAGCTGAATACCAGTATTTTACATGGAGCGCCTGCCTATCTGACCTCCACAATCCAGTTAGTACTGGGTAATACGAAAACACTTGGTAAGACTGGTTGTCAGACTTTTTGGGCCACTGACTACCTGTAACGATTGCCAAAGATGGACAAATGACAGACGGGACCAACAGCTTAACGTGCTTTCCGAGGCACCACGGAGGAAACTCGCTCGCTGTTTATATGTATAATAATTATGTATTTATAATCAAAAAGTATATTTGTAGTATATCAACTGTCTGGTGACCACGACACAAGCATTGCTTAGTGTGAAAACTAAAAATGCTTGAAATAAGTTTTTTTTTTTGGAATATATTTATTTTTTGATACCGAGTACGTAGGTACACGAAATTCTTGCAGTTAATTTAACACCTTATATAAACATCCATGACTCGGAAACAAATGCCCATGCTCATCACACAAACATTTGCTCCTACCGGGATTCGAACTCAGGACCTTAAGAATTTAAGGCAGTCTCACTACCACTACGCCAATCGGGTCGTCAAAAAAAAAAGAAAAAAAAAAAAACTTACCTAACCTCATATCCACGGCCTACGCGGCTGAGGCCAGTTTTCTATAGTGTCAAATTCAGTCAGTTAATATGCTACGTATCGTAGCTATCGGTGTTCTATAAATAAATTTAGCTTAAAATCAAAGAAAGCTAAATGTCAAAGAGACAGAGAAAGCAACCTACCGATTCCTGTGAGTAAGTCATTGAAAATTGCTAAAGTTTCACAGTGATTCTTAAGAAAAATTTAAGAGCACGCCACGTTTCACTATGTCGAAACTTGCGTAGCGACAGTACTCACGGTGAAAAAACAGGACATCAAGTGACGCCTGCGCGCATGTCTTGACGCTAGTCGCTTCACCTTTACAAGAGGCCTTTTTTTTTTACGATGGGAAATCATAAAATGACTTAGAATAGAATAGAATAGAATAGAATAATCCTTTATTCGTTAATGGACATCACAACACAAATAGAGCAGCACATACAGATACATTATAACAGCAGACAGCTTAACAACTAATTAAAAACAGCTCAACTGCGCTGAGCATGCCCATAACGAAAGGGTAACCAACTCAGCATATGCTGGGTGTAAAACACTCAGCGCTGGTTTTCAGTAGGCCCCCCGCAGTGACACACGGATGAGGGTAGTAGGTAGTAAATAAATGATGATATTTAGATGAGATCTTGACTTCTTGGCTTCTCCCACTCTGGGCGGAGCGGGAGGGAGTGTCAGACTTTTACTGACTAAAACCCATCCGTGTTCCTTCCTCGCCCTTTATGTTCCGGGGCCGCGGTATCTCTTTCAAATAGGCCCGCAACCCCGGCAGGCTTCGGCCCTTGCGGGCCCCTCCCCTTATGCTGACATCTCTTTGAGGCGCGCGTGGAACACGAACGCGCCGTCGACACGACCTGTCGTCATTAGACGGACGGATGGCTAGCTAGCCCATAGCTAACCGTCCACAGGCCCGCATCTACGGTGGCCGGTAGCCACCACGTGGCCCCCGACGCCCGGTGCGTCTCCCGCGGCGGCCGGGAAGGGACTCTCTCCCTCTCTCGTTCCGCCACCTCCTTCGCTAGCATGACTGCTTCGCAGAAGGAGGTGACGGCTTCCCATTCCGTCTCGCTCCGAACCATGGATTGAACCAGGGCCGGACGCGAGAGGTCGCCGCCGCCGATCGCCGCTACGAGGACACGGCGGTGCTCCGCCCACGCAGGGCAGACTCGACCGTGTGCTCCACCGTGTCCTCCGGTCGATCCTCACAGTGGAAACACCCGGGCGTTTCCTCCCGCCCGATTCGGTGCAGGTACCTCCCGAAACATCCGTGTCCGGTGAGGACCTGCGTCAGGCGGAAGGTGAGGGCGCCGTGGCGCCTCTCAAGCCACTCCTCAAAGAGGGGACTTACCGCCACTATCGTGGCGTGCCCTGCACGGGGTTGCGACAGTCGCTTTCTCCATGTCGCCATGAGATCGCGCCGGAGGTCTGTCCGCTGAACGGCGATTTGCCGCGGCAGCGGAGTTTCCCCCGTGGCTCCGCGCGCCATTGGTGTAGGCGCGCGAGGACTATCGCCTCCAGATCCCATGGCGCCGTACAAGAGGCCTCAATTACAAAAAATAACATGTTTTTGATCTATTTTTCAACATAATCTCTGCTAAAGATTATGGCAAGAATAAAATCTCTTTTTTTATATTTAATTTCCTTTAACTGTGAATGTGCCTCGTAATATTCTAATCTTCTAATAGTATTTCACAAACTTACTTCCATAAAGCCATAAAATAGAAATTGTTGGCACGCATCGGTTATTATTATCTCACAGGTGAAAAGTTGTGTAAAGAAAGACAGCAGGATAAGACCACAGTATAGCATCAAAACAGTAGGGCGAAGAGACAAAAAAATGATTTAGAAAAAATTTTAATGGACGAAGGGCTATTAAAACTAAATAATTATCTTACGTGAAAACACGGATATACCAGCCACATTGAAGTTTTTCAACCTCCATCAAAGTAGAAAAGTAAATGGAGCGGATATTTGTACCTACGTAGTCAATAGTCCTATGTCAACTATCTGGTGCCCACGACTTAAGCCTTGTTGCTTAGTGTGGCACTAGATGGCGCTGTGTGTAATGTTCAGCAATATTTATTTTTTTTAGTTAATGGATAGTCTAAAATAATTAGAAGTCGTTTTTAAACTAAGCAAAACCAGGAGAACTATCACTTAGTTCTACATGGCTACGTGAAGGTATTTTGATTTCTCAATAAAAACATGGTTTTCAATGACATCAGCTGTAATTATAGCGACAACTCCGTGCCTCTATTTTGTCTTAACAATATACATTACGAAAAAAAAAAACTACCATTACCTTTGACTTGGTTAATATCCACAGTAAGCCTTCAATCTACCAGACTTATTAAATCTCTTGATTGCAGTCTATTTGCAGATACTAAATAACCAGAAGGTAGCTTGACTTAGAAGCTAGCATAAAAAAGACGTATCCCACTTAGCTCTCTGTGTATATTTGTACTACCTACAACATCATAATTCAACCCAAGCGAGCCCCGTACACCGATAAAACTCCATGCCTGTAAGGCGCGGTCCAAAAAATCACAATACTGCATGCCTCGCTGGCTCCTAACACATTTCATGTTCCATATAGACCAGCGCTCTTCAACGATCTGAAGAAGATAACATGGTGATATGAATGAAGTATCTGCCAGATTAATCTGTACACATTCAGTTGAGATACGAGTACTTTATTAGATTTTTTTTTTTGTATATTCGCATTCTACTGTATTGTGAAAAGTTACACAACTCAATATATCCATTTAAGGCCGATTTCTATAACTTACTTAAGTATAACTTTCAGTTACTAATTTATGCCTTCTCTCGTAGCTATCGGTGTCCCGTACATTTTGACTGTGTAGATATTGCACTTTTCGTAGAATTCGGGGTAATCGTTAGGCGTTTCTCCCTGGATTAAAATTTACCCGACAATATACTAAAACGCTAAATATCGTTTTAGTATATTATCGGGTAAATTTTAATCCAGGCCCAAAATAAAATAAAAAACATTTGTGTCATGCCTCTCTGCTGAAAAACTCTCCTATTGCTCGCCTCTGATCTAAAAAAGCGGCCAAGCGCGAGTCGGACTCGCTCATGAAGGGTTCTGTTCTAGCAGCAAGTAACATAAAAAAGTTGAGTTGATTGAATGAAAGGTAAATTGCGGTTTACGATGTATGACGTATTAAAAAAAAAACTACTTACTAGATTTCGTTCAAACCAACTTTCGGTGGAAGTTTACATGGTAATGTACATCATAATTATATATTTTTTTAGTTTTATCATTCTCTTATTTTAGAAGTTACAGTGGGGCGGGGGACACATTTTACCAATTTGGAAGTGTCTCTCAAACTATTCAGTTTAGAAAAAAATGATTTTAAAAACCACAATATCATTTTTGAAGACCTATCCATAGACACCCAACACATATGGGTTTGAAGAAAAAAAAATATTAGTTTCAGTTCTAAGAATGGGGAACCCCCAAAATTAATTATTTTTCGTCTATTTTTGTGTGAAAATCGTAATGCAGTTTACAGAATACCTACATCTACTTACCAACAGCATACTTTTTATAGTTATAAAAAGTGGCTGCGACATACGGACAGACAGACAGACAGACATAACTAATCTATAAGCTAAAAACTGCTTCTAATAATTATATCACATTTGATAAACTCCATTACCTTCCATTCATTCAATCATCCAAAAAGTCATTCATTCATGCACTACATCATTCAAAAATCCATCTTTCTGTCCATCTTAGCTACTAATCAATCAAAAACTACTAGACAAAATAATACTGACAGATGCGTAAAAAATAACCTACAACTACACTTTGGTGCAATATAAAAGACCTAGATAAATAAATATTTGACTCGTTAGTCTTCGTCAAATCCTTCGGGACTGGTCGTTCTCCTTAAGACAGACACCTTGAGAGACACTTTTTGTGTAGCAAAATCTTTTAAAGCTTGGGATAACCAGCTTTTTTTGTTCGGTGGGATCCTTTAAAGCGGTGTTAATCTACTTATAAGAAGGAAAAAAACACTCCATCTATTTTAAATACGAAATTTTAGGTAGCAATTATATTCTGATAAGGTTGTCTTTAAAAGATCGCTTTTAGCGATAAGACCGCCCATTGTGTCACCCCTTGTAAAATGTTTAAAATTGTTGCATTTATAATTTTTATGGTGTCCATAATAAAGAGTAAGTATTCTATTCTATTCTATTCGATTCTGTTTTAATGCGGTGAAGAAAATAGTTTCATGATAAAACCATCGCGTTCCTGTGACGAGCATAATATACCGGGCCTCTTTCTACATATACCGGGCCTCTTTCTGTGCTTCGGCAATCACTTACGGCGATTTTCAATAACTTACTCACAGGCATCAGGAAGTTGCTCTGTGTGTTTAAATTTAGCTTATGGTCCGATAAAAACAAAACGTCACAGAAAAGCTTTCTTTGATTTTTTTATTAATCAAGTGACAGATAGGTGACGCGGATAGGATATTTCAAGCTAACTTTGTTTATAGGACAATGATAGCTACGAGACATAGGTGAAATATTATATTGAACAATTAAAATAATATATTGTAAAATAAAATATAATAATTTAGTCAAAAACCTGAAAATCGGACAAAGCATTCTTTCCAGGGTGTACTATGTCACCCAGTGGTTGAGCTGTTCAGATCAGATAGGCAACCCCACTATAGACGGCAAAGCAGATGAGAGATCGCAGTAAAAAATATAAAGATTGAAACCCACAACAAAATTTCTTCAAGCTCAGAAGTATTACTAGCCAATTACGTGACCTAGGGACTATTTTCCCTTAGCAAGAAGCTCTTCCACTTATAGAGGATAATATTTGTTATTTCCTGTAACTCCTAAATCAACATCGAAGGCTAGATAAAAAATATTTGGCGCTGTATCTCACGGTGTTTGTCTTGAGAAAATATTGTTGCACTCAATTACCAATTTTCTTTGAGCCCATATCTATATAAATAGTGTGAAACATTTCTCGATGTATTAGCAAAGTTCGAAACTCAGTGTATTTGAAAAGTTTTCTAACTAGTAAATCCTTCACACATTAACTAGTAAAATTAAATTTAAAATATAAAAAAAACCAATGTACTAAAAGTTAAACAGAAAATAATTCGTAAATTCTCCATTTTGTGGTGGCGGCCATATTGGATTTTTAATTTATGATAGTATACCTATAGTATTTTACTAGTCAAGCTCTTTCATTTGATACCCAAATTGAGGGAGTTGTTGAATAAATAAATATGGAATCTGTCATTTTGTGGCGGCAGCCGTCTTGGACTGATTTTTATCAAACATAGCTAAGAACATTCCCGACTAATTCACATTTCAAACAAAAAAACAAAATCAAAATCGATTCATCCGTTCGACGTTCGGGCGCTACGCTCGCTGTCACAGACAGACACATACACACACAGACACGTCAAACTTATAACAATATTGTTATTTTTAACTTCCGACGCTAAAACGACGGGGTGTTCTTTGTGGCATCATAGCTCCCGAACGGATGAACCGACTTTGATTTTGTTTTGTTTTTTTTTTTGTTTGAAAGGTGAATTAGTCGGGAGTGTTCTTAGTTATGTTTGATGAAAATCGGTCGAAGATGGCCGCCGCCACAAGATGGTGGATTACATAATTATTTCACATTAACCTCAATATGAAACGAAACGATTTCAAATGAAACGGCTTGACTAGTAGAATACTAAACACTATAGTAAATTTAAAATACAAAATGGCCGCCACCACAAAATGGCGACTTACATTTTTTTCACAATTCCTTCGTTATGGGTATCAAATGAAAGGGCTTTTTTTATAACTTTTAGTACATCATTTGTGTTGGGGTTTTTTTTTTTAATTTTTAATTTTATTTTATATCCTACTCCTACGAGAACAGAAACTACGCGGGTGAAGCCCCGTGATGTCTGCTGGTAGCTACTATTTTTATTTTTCATGAGATGTGAATCCCGAATTAACTTAAACGGCTTTCAAATTATCAGAAATTGGAACATATTACGAGTTATTGCGTTGGATATTTTAGTTTTTCAGCAATCGTTAAGCTTTCATCTGTAGATTTATCCCGTTCAAAATTAATGAAACAGTTATTTGTAAACAATGATTTTGTTTTTCCTGGTTTACATAATTAATTACGAAACAGGTATTAGCTGACAACAAAAAACTGCTCACCCTATCACCCTTTTTACCGCTTTTCCTCCCGCTCCGCCCAGAATGGGAGGAGTCATTTGATGATTCACCTCACGAAAAAAAAAAGGGATTAGCAGAATTTACACCGAATCTAAATATTATGTTCAATTACTTTTCAGTTATTGAAAAATAATTCTATATTACCCATTGGTACATAGATCAAAGGAAGGTATACCAACAAACATAATTAATCAAAATATAATAAAGAATAAGACTAACTTTTGTTTGGGGTTTTGCCCGCTAGGGACACGGACGTGTTCGAAAGAGATAGCGTGGCCCCGGAACATAAAGGGCGAGGAAGGAACATGGATGGGTTTAAGTAAGTAAAAGTCTGACACTCCCTCCCACTCCGCCCAGAGCGGGAGGAGTCATTTGATGATTTCTCATCCGAAAAAGAAAAAAGGGTAAAAGCATTCTAATATGGCCACTTCAAGGTCTAGTCTAACTATTTAGTAAATGGTTAAAGACAAACAAAATAACTTTGAGGTTCCTGCTGCTGCTAAGTTTTCTCCGTACCTCGAACAGCATGTTAAGCCGTTGGTCCCGGCTGTCATTTTAAATCTTAGACTGTAGTTACGTGTTGTCAGAAGCCGAAAGTCTGACATTCAGTTTTATCAAGGGGTATTGTATTACTCCTGCGTACAGTTAAACTAGAAACTAACCCAAACATAGGAAATGTGAAGGCAGATATGAGCTCACAATGTGAGGAGCTCAAGGCTAAAATAAAAACCTAGGTTGGTCTGTGGATGGGTGACAACCCATTAAATACCGAGTTTCCTCCGTGCCTCGGAAAGTCGTTGGTCCTGGCTGTCATTTGTGTATCTTTGGAAGTCGTTACAAGTGGTCATTAGTCTTACATCGAGTCTTACCAAGGGGTATCGTACTACGCAGATACTGGGTTGTGGAAGTCAGATAGGCAGTCGCCCTAGATGAATTAGGTTAGACTGGAGCTGACCCCAACATACTTTTATCAAAAGGTTAAGTAGATAAACTGCTTCTCTAACTCATTCATTTCATTTCATAAACAATTTTTACATTGTGTCGAAAACTCATTAACGTACTTATTTTAAAAAAGTAAATTTCAACTTGGTGTTTGCTTACTCGCGATCACGTTTCAAAATGCAGCGCAGTAAAATTCAAACATACACTGAGCAATGTTTTAAAGCTTTAATGGCCGGAGGCTTTAAACGCGTCAAATGAATACGTCATAAACCTTTCCCACAAAAATAGGGGAGAGTTTGGAAAAATATGTTATGGAAAAAAATGTACGAGAATTTGTGACAATTATTATGAGATCATAATTGTCAGAACTTTAGACATTTTTAGCTCTTGTTGTTTCCGTCTTTTGTTTTCATATTCCGATGAACAGTCAATATCTTCACCACACTTAGGTCCCGTTCCCACTATGTCGTGACGACAAATAATCGTGTAGTTTCAAGTGTCGTGGCTTGTGTATTTAAATGGAGATGTTCACATAATATAGGACGACGCTATTACCACGACCACGACTTTTGCCGACTAAAAACCAACGATAAATTAATCGTCACGACATAGTTAGAACGGGGCGTGCAGACTTGTGTTTCCAAAGGGGTGAATAGAGGTATTTGTATCAATCACCGGCATTTCTTGGTTACAGTGCAGGCAAAACTAAGTGGAGTGCACTGTGGTGCTGGCAACCAAACGCAACTTTTGTTAACTCACGTGATTTTCAAAATAACCTTTAAATAGGCAAATGACAAAAAAAAAATTAATTACCCCCGAATATTGAAACGTCATTTCAAATTTAAGGGCTGTTTAACATTTGAGCAACTCCTATACTTTTAATTTTGTATGGCCAAACGTCACTTTTGAGTATCTGTTAAATATAATTGCTACTTAAATTTAGATTGACGTTTCAGTATTCAGCCGTAAGTCTAACAGATAGATTTCGAAAAGATTTTGAAGACATATTTTTCCTTTTTTCACGTAAACAAAAATTGAAGACGATACTGTGCGTCGAAAACTCGTAAACATTTCAGTACATTTTTACCGGAAAGTGACGTCACCACTCACGATCTTTGATGCGTTTTATCTTAGTCATTTTTTTTAATTTGATAAAACAAAAAAACACGTGTCTAATATTTTTAGGTAATCTAACTGACGGACTAGACAGAATGTTATTTTTAGTCATTCGACGTCCCTTTTATAGCTTAACTTGTAAAATCCTTTTAATACAACAATTCCAATTCCTACTCCAAAAACCTCAAAAACACATTACAATCAACTAAAATCTCTACATAAGCGTTCCATTTTAAAGTGCAATCTGAATAAAACCTCAAAAAAAAAACGAAAAATTATGAAAACCAAACATTCATGTGCTTTTTATAGTAAAACAAAGAAAGATACGAATTCTTCTTGTCTGAGTAAGCGTAAAAGTCGAAAAAAGGCAGGTAGTTTTGCAGGCAAAGCAGGGAGGGCCAGAGACAGGCTTGCTACAAAAGCAACTAAAAATACTAGTTAAAAAGCGTAGTTTTAGCTGGGAATGTTTGCCCGACCCACTTTATTAGGCCCCGTGCGGTGTGGAGCCAGAAAAGTTGCTGTATGTACTGTGATAATATATGTATCAGTTGTTCAGAATGTAGCTTGTTTTCTATCGCTTTATAAAAGCAACTGAAGCAGCAGCAGCAGCTGAAGTACATATATATGTAGTTTATCAACTATCTGGTGTCCACGACACAAGCGTGTGTAATTTTCAGCGATATTTATAGTATTTTAAATTTATGTATAAAGCTGTCTACTTCTGCTACTACAATTTGAAATGTTCGTTTTGAAATAATGACTGGATATAAAAAATATTGGAACACCAATAAGATCGCTGCTAAGGATAATTGTATTCCTAGAAAAAACTAAAAAACATTTCAATACTTTGCTTGCTGAAATCAATTGCTATTTAAAACACAGTTTCCCTTGTTTCCCTTGTTATCCTTTTTTTTGTTTTTATGTGTGTTCCCCGATTACTCGAAGATGGCTGGACTGATTTGGATTTTTTTACTTTGCTTGAAAGGATATATTTCACAGGTGGTCCCATAATCATCAAGTCAGAATCTGATGATGGGATCCTGGATAAATAAATAGAGAGAACTCTTCAAATTTTATAGGCACAAATGAAGCGATTTGGGTAGTTTTTGGAAGAGTACCTTTTCGCTTTACCTACTTTGGGTAACGTAAATAAAAATTAAATGAATATGAACACAGTTTGTTCGAGGCGTTGTATTCTTTACAGACACTGAAAATTGAATTATACGAAAAAAAAGCTCGGATAAAATGCGCGGCAGCTTTTGGGGACTGCCGATTGAAGTACTCGTACTCGTAGGTATTACTAACTCGTGCTGCGGCTACAAGGGCTATGAAGCATTAGGTGACTGTCACGCGAGTTTCATGATTTTTGTTCATTCAACAAGTGTTCAACGCGCCGAATTATGCTTTCCCTTCAAAATCCTAAAAATCAATGCAATAAATTCCCTTCTCGCCTATTCCGTGGCCATCAAACTGTTCGCAGAGTAGTTTCCGCAGACCCGCGGTTTGTTTATTTAAAACTTTTTTCTCCACGAGGTGTGGTCCCCTGTACTGCAATTTGATGACGCTAGTAGACGCGATATGACGTACGCATTCGTAATTCAACGCCATCGCCATGGGCAAAGGACTTTTGGACAGTTTTATTTGGTCAAAAATGTAAAATAAAATTGCTAGTTTTATATTTTGGCAGTTGTGAAAATTGTAGGGTTTATTTTAAGTATGCAGTTAAGCTCACACACTAACACACTCACATATAAAGTGTGATAATCGTTATAGTGTTTTTGTGTGTGATAAAGTCTAATGCTAATATCAGAATCTTTCTATATCGTGTGGTTGGTGCCTACCCTGGTGTCGGAGTTTTTATGCCGTCCATGGACCTCTGACTTGGCTTTACATGCCGTCGAGAAATATCTCTCAGGCATGCTGGTTTCCTCACGATGTTTCCCTTCACCGAAGCAAGCGATAATTATACAATACGCACATGAATCCGAAAAATCAGAGGTGCGTGCCTTGGGTTCGGTCTCGAGACATATGATTTGGTAGTTCGACAATCACTAGACGCTATTTCACAGTTACGTAAGAACTCATAATTCTAAAATAAATAAATAAATAAAATTCATTTAATTCAGATTTGTTAAAATAATATAAAAAAAATTACATTAAAATCAAAACATCAAAATAAAAAACCAGAATTAAAATAAGATAAAAATAAAACACTCAAATTACCTACCCTCTTCATAAATGAAACCCATATCGGAGAAGGGATCCTATTTGCTACAGAAATCATCCACGATTCCAAAAATCATGAATGAATCTAAAATTCACTGACTGACCACACACAGTCAAAACAACGGAGTCTAGTAACATAATATTTTGCACATCAGTTCTTTAAAATAATGAAAAGAAGGCATACGAAAAATTTAAGATGATACTCGTAGTTTGAATGATTGGTTCTTGGTTTTTACCGATGAAAGCTCACATTAGGCGTCGGGCTTATGTGCTTCGTTTGTGAATCCAGCTTGTTCTAACAATAACACTAAGTAGGTACGCGCAGTAATCATTGACATACGGGTCCCGCATAACGGGAACCTCGTGCAAGCCGATATAGACAAGCAAATCAAGTATCTCGACTTAGCCCGCGAATTTGTCGGCATGTGGGGTGTGAAATTAAAATAATTGAAATAATTGTGCCGATAGTAGTTTCAGTCAATGGTTTAATTGCCCAGAGTCTCGACCAATACCTGTGGAGGATCTTGTTAGGCAGCTGGATCAAGGGCTTGATTCAGAAAACGGTACTCCGGTCACGCCTCCTCTCTTTGGAGCCCAAACCGCCGATAGCTTGGACCTTATTTAGACCGGTGCCGGTAGGCCATTTTTTTAATTTTAAATGTTTTTTTTAAGAAGAGTAATAAAAACATATATATGTATATAAATAAAGAAAACAAAGTAATGAATTAAAAAATAAACTTCAATTTATAATTCTGTCAAATTTTTCGTAATGAAACAAACTCTCAAATAAACTATTCAATTTTTCATTTCTGCGTGACACGGTCTCTTGAGTATACGGTCTCCAATACTGTTTGACAAGGTCAAAAAAAAAACTGGCCAATTGCGAGTCAGACTCGCACATAAATGGTTCCGTAGCACTTAACATAATTATAACAAATCTGAATTAGTTTTTCATGTGTGTGTGTCTTCATATTAATTTATCCAATAAACAGCTATCTGTTTTACAGAAAATTATTATCAAATATATTACTTAATCCAGTTTTCGTTCAAACTTCTTTTTACTTCCACAAACCAATTTTTTTCATGATTTTCCAACTCTTGCTTTAGAAATTAGAGAGACCTCATTAACCATTGCTTTAAAAATAGTATTTAAGGAACCTCGACATAAGATTTATTAAAAGTGTAAAAAATATCTTATCAAAGCCGAAAGGTACTGTCATTGCTATCATTTTTTTGGATGTTTTTTTAAGTAAAGTTACTTAGTTTGGTGTACAGAATGCTTTGTTGACGGCGTCGTGGTAAGTTTGTTTACACATTTCTATACAGTTACGTGTTTGGCGGGCCACCCCTTATTTATACACGACTGCCCAAAAAAAGGAGTGTTATATTTTTAATAATTTCACATCATTATTATTTGTGTAGCGGTTCAAAGAAAGTAACTTGTATAAATATGGACTGTGATACATGGACGTACAGACAGACGGACAGGACGAATCAATAGGAGTTTCGTTTTTGTCATTTTGAAATGGAACCCTAAAAGTTTGAATGTTACACAATAATATTTCACAATGCAGAAAATACTTGAAAACCAAGACTCTAAAAATATGAAACAACATTTGTTTGAAACAATTTTAGAATTTATTTCTTTTTGATAAGTACTGAATTTCAAACCCGCTGTGGTCGGTCCCTTAGCGAATTCAATAATCGTAAAAGCAAAGTTAAAATAACATACCGAGGGTGAATTTTACCAAATGAAACTGATCGCGATCAGTACATTGTTACGGGAGCATTCACGTAATGTAACAGTTCAGATTCACTAACTGTACTAAATCGAATCTTGGATCGTTAAGGAACAAACCCATCGCTGAGCATGCTTGCAAGTAAATGCACGTATACGCTATGCATGAAAAGACGTCATTAATACGGTCGGACAAGCTATTTAGTTTACACTTTACAATGTAATTTGTGGGTTAAACTGTAAACCAAATAGCTTGTTCGATCGTACATGTGTGGCTAAATGGAATACACAACGTTATGCACGTTGTGCATGCGCTACACGCGAATATTAACCCACGACTATGCCGCGATGGACCATGAACGCTTCACTTGTACTTAGTCGTGGGTGTGTAGTATGTACTGTGGAAACCGTCAACCATCATGAAGAAGTAAAGAAGAAGAAGAAGTGAAGAAGTGAAGTATCATGTATCATGAGTCTATTGCCATCAACCGGGCACAAATCCTGACTCCATGGCTGTCACCGAGAAATTCTTAATAAAAAAACACTTTGGGCGTGCCAGGCATTGAACCCAGGACCTCATACTTAGCAGTCACAGTTCCAACCACTAGACCAACGAAGTAGACACGAAGAAACGAGAATAATTTATAGAGAAAAGAATGAACACATCGAAACGTTTCCATGCAAAACCACAACGATTTTCACCTAAATCAAACATTTCTCCCGCATAGTCCAAGTAATATTTTCTTCGCAATAAAATACTGTCAACTTGATTTATACGCCGGTGTACTTTACGTGAAAAATACTTCAGCATCGAACCGGTCATTGACCCCGTGATTCATCTTCGTCATCCACGTTTTGAGCCTCTAATTGATTTTTTTATTGCCAAGATTAATGTGATTTTAGAAACTGCGGCAAGATTTGGAAACTAAGTATTGTGTGTTTTGGAGAAGAAATGGTATTTTGTATTAATTCTAACAGTAAATTTTAAGTAGAAGTAGGACTTCAGCCAGATATTACTAGTAGTGTATACTTGTGTAAAATTGTTGGCTTTGGACTTAATAAGAAACTGGTCGTTACTGCCATAGGCTTGATGGCCAAGAGCCTCGACGGACATCTTTTGAGGCTCTCACTGGGCGGTCGGATCAAGGCCCTGATTCAGATGGCCTGTCTATAATACTACTCGATACCACTTGCATCCTATCTCTGGAACACTGGTAGCTTGGACCCTGCTCCCGAAATTGGTAGACGGAAATTTATATATACGTATATTAAACATGCGTATATAAATAAATAAAGGAGAGACTTCAATGCGTTTTTTTTTATGAGTGTAACAAGGAGGATGTCCAAAAGTGGCTCCGGTGACTGAAAAGTTGTGTGATAATTTTTTGTCGTGGTATAGGCATGTGATGCGGAGGAACGAGGAAAATGTCCTAAGGAAAGTTCCGAGTATGAATGCGGATGGGTATATGAGTAAAGAAAGACAAAAGAAACGATAGATGGATTGTGTGAAGAATGATATGCATACAGCGCCGATCAAAAAGCTGTATACAGCGCCGATCAAAAAGGTGCATACAGCGCCGATCAAAAAGATGCATACAGTGCCGATCAAAAAGATGCATACAGCGCCGATCAAAAAGATGCATACAGCGTCGATCAAAAAGATGCTGCAATAAACAATGGATATCTTTGTGTCGCTTGAACCGGTATTGCCTAATGTTTATTGGACCATCGGCCTCGTAAATACAGTTGTGAAATACTGCACTCTTTTGTTTTAGACTCCCGAATGGCGATTCGAATTGTAGGAGGCTAGACCTGTGGCTGGATTTAGATTGTTGCTTTAGGTGGTTAGTGTCGTTAGTGGGGTCATGGTTTCCAGATTGCAAGGGTACTCTATGCAATGAAGCATTTAAAGAACACTTTTTGGCATAAAATACTCAACTTGAAAAAAAAAAAACACTAAAAGTAGAAAATAATTTTACTTTCGGATCATCATCTGCGTAGCCTTTTCCCAACAATGTTGGGGTCGGCTTCTAGTCTAACCGGATGCAGCTGATTATTTTACATGGAGCGACTGCCTATCTGAGCTCCACAACCCAGTTATTACTTGGTAATACGATACCACTTGGTAAGACTGGTTGTCAGAATTTTTGGGCCACTGACTACGTGTAACGACTGTCAAACATGAACAAATGACATCCGGGACCAACAGCTTAACGTGCTTTCCGAGGCACGGAGGGAACTCAGTATGTAACGGTGGTCACCCATCCACAGACCAACCTAGGCAAGCACGGCTTAACCTAAAGATTGACCCGAGCGGCTGAAAATAATGTTACTTTCGGATGTCGGTGGCAAAAAAGTGAATGAAAATAACCAAAAATCACCGACTTACTCTTTGTTTTACTAGTGGTATCTAACACATATCCTGGGTACGTCGTGTATCAATTTTACATTGTGCCAGAAGTTATTGGCACATCGTTCTTATTGTTGAAGAAGAAAAAAACATAATTATTATAGATGAAAACTCATAAAATACCAAAGCAGAGTGAATGAAACGTATGTGAGTACCGTCCGAGCTTCCTCAACTAAATGAAGAAATAATCAAGAGGGCTATCACATTTTTTCTTGTATTTTGCTGTTTTAAGAGTCTAACACTGTAATACAAGAACAATTATATTTGTGATATTTATTTTGAGCACTCCATAGAGAATTAATCAAACTTTTTGGGGTTTTTTTAATTTTGTGGCCATATTTAAACCATAATCACACATCTAAATAAATATCACATTTTTTCTTGTATTACAGTGTTAGACTCTAAAAACACCGCCATCTTAAAGCGGACCAGTAATCACGGAGAAATCGGGAGCATTTACACAGATGAAATATAATAACCTCCTCCTTTTTTAGAAGTCGGGTAAAAGGTACAATGATAGATTGTCATTGCGTCGAAGAATTAATTAAAACCTAGTATTCTAAAACCCTAATCACGCCCATTAACTGTTTTTACCTGTTTTTATTATGTATTTAAATACTAAGCTATCTTTAATGAATAATTAATGTCGTTAAAATTATCATGTAAAGTTCAAAACTATTTTTGTTTTTTAATTGTTTTAAATTATTAAGAAAAAACAGTTTTAGTATTTTTGTTGAAAAATGTTAAGGCCCAACGGGATACCCATTACCCAAACATTTTGACGGTTGGTAATCCTAATCTAATGGTAACCTATTCAACCAACAACAGAGACACACGAGGTGTTTTATACGAGAAAACGAAATATCTATCCATTTCCAACGCTGAAGGAAATCACAAGGAAATACACTTGTTTGTAAAGGCAAACCTATGTCTTGAACAATAGAACGCAGTAATCGTTATCTAGAATTTATATTGACATTGTTTTTATTAAACGACCAGAAATCATTTAACTTATTCAATTACATTGTCTTGAAGTGTTACTTATCAAAAAGATAAAAAAACGATAATAATAAATAGAAAAAAGCGGCCAAGTGCGAGTCGGGCTCGCCCATGAAGGGTTCCGTAGCAGCAAGTAACATATACGTGTGGGGTATATACGGATAGGTCTTTAAAAATGATATGGAGGTTTCTAATATCATTTTTTTTTAACTGAATAGTTTGCGTGAGAGACCCTTCCAAAGTGGAAAAATGTGTCCCCCCCCCTGTTACTTCTAAAATAAGAGAATGATAAAACCAAAAAAATATATGATGAACATTACCATGTAAACTCCCACCGAAAATTCGTTTGAACGAGATCTAGTTAGTAGTTTTTTTTTAATACGTCATAAATCGTAAACAGCAATTTACCTTTCATTAAATCTGCTACGGAACCCTTCATGGGCGAGTCCGACTCGCACTTGGCCGCTTTTTTTTTACTATTTCTGTGCGAAAATCTTATGGCGGTTCACAGAATACATCTACTTATCAAGTTTCAACACCATAGTTTCGGAAAAAAGTGGCTGTGACATACGGACGTACAGACAGACAGACATAAGGCAAGACATAAGGTTGACTGGTAGAGAATGCCTTGTGGGATTAAGTCCGCCTATGTACCACTCTTGTACATGAAGTTTAAATAAATAAATAAACATAACGAATCCTTATGGGTTCCGTTTTTTTCCATTTGGCTACGGAACCCTAAAAAGGGTTTTGACAGACGATTAGAGAGACAGTTGACAAAGCGTTTTGTTTTTGCCGACTGAGGTCATTATCTGCCTTTTCCCAAACTATGTTGGGGTCGACTTCCAGTCTGACCGGATGCAGCTGACTACCTGTATTTTACGTGAAGCAACTACCAATCTTACCTCCCTAATTAAGTAACTGGGTTATACGATACCCCTTGGTAAGACTGGTAGCCAGACTTTCGGCTTCTGATTACTTGTAACGACTGTCCGAGATTTACAATTTACAGCCGGGACCAATGGCTTAACGTGCTTTCACGGAGGAAACTCGGTATGTAATGATGATCACCCACCCACGGACTACGAACCCACCCACTTAAACCCATACCATTTATATCTGTCAGCGTCACATTGTAAAAACCGTTATATTGTAATATAACTAGCGAGATTTTAAACTCTCGAAAAATTGTCAAACGAACACACTGCTTACAATATGACGCATTATTTTTCGGTAGATTATAATTTACGAAGTTTAACCGTAATATTGTGAAATGTATACGACGGAAGCCAACTCACGCGGTGTGGAGAAGGGGGAGGGAAGGATATTCCCATGGTACCACTCTCATGAAAAGATAATGCACCATTCCTGAGAAATACCAATTGATATAACCTAACCTCCAAATATTCCTATAAAAACCGTAGTCGACAAAGCTCCGCTTGCCGGGGCTCCTATTCCTGTCTGCAGGGTTTAAAGGAACCTAACTAACCTAACGTGGGGGAGCCCCAAGTCCTGATTATTGGGGCAAAGATACTTCCGTCGCATGCATTTTACAATATTATGGTTTCATTTCGATAGATTATAATCTATTGTAAACAGTATGTCCGTTTGACATATCAAATCTCCCTTTCTACATTGAATGTCGTCAACAAGAATTAAAACTTCTTTTTTATACCTCTACCGACCGGCCTATCGCTAGATCAACCTATTATGCGTCTTTTCGCCCATTCTCTGTTGTTAATGGCCCAGATTGGGCTCACAGTGAGCTACGTTCAATAAAGACACAATACGATAGGAAAGGCGATAGTTATCTTCTCACCAAATAATAAATATCCGCTGTACCTATAGGCTTATTTTACTGCTTCTGATATTTGACAAATAAGACTTTTACAAATAGGAGTCATTGCTAACATTTTTTAACCTGGACCATTATACCTAGTAGTTACGGAGATATTGGAGGTTTAAAATTCAAATTATAACTTTTATCAAATGCTAGTTTTAAGGACATAACTTGCTAATAACTATTTTCTATAATGACTACTTTTGTTAATAGTAAATGGAGGTATAAATTATTATACCTCCATTTACTATTAAATGCGACCATCGGGTATTGATATATTAAAAAATCATATCAATGCCATCAGCATAATGTTTTGAAATTTATCGTAAAACGTGATTTTTCACTGTAAATAAGTTATTTCTGGGAAACAACTTTTTGTCGTTTCCCAGCAATAACCGTTTGCGTAGAGGTACTCAGTTTGATGTACAGAGTGCTTGGTTTACGGCTTCGTCAAGGATCTGTGTACATCCTAGATTAGGCAATGACGTGCTATAACATTTCTTTGAAATAATATTTACAAAAGCGTCGAGACGTTTAACCTTCACCTACTTATTGTGAACTAGCCGATGCCCGCGGCTTCGCCCGCGTAAAGTTATGTTCTAAAACCTTTCTCTTGAATCACTCTATCTATTAAAAAAACCTGCATCAAAATCCGTTGCGTAGTTTTAAAGATCTAAGCATACATAGGGACAGACAGACGCGGCGGGAGACTTTGTTTTAATAATGTAGTGATAGTGTTTGTGACGTTTGTGGTAAAATCCTATGTTTACTCTAATAGCTTATCTATCTACCAGTTCTATAGTTTCCTATTCATTAAGTTCCGCAATGAACAATTATGTAATTAAGTAAGTAAATAACAGATGACACGACAACAAGGTAATTTCCTCGTTTGCTAGCAATAATTATCTAACTAGATGTCATTCAACCATGTGGTTATCGCGTTTTAAACCGTCCACCTCTATGGCCCACTAACACCAAAATAAATGTGTGTAAGTGTACATGCTAGTGTTTGCATCATCCAACCAGTGTTTGTGCCATTTTGCAAATAAATTAAAGAAGTATAAATTGGTCAAAGATAAATACACATGTACCTACAGTTTTTATTTGCCACAGCTGTCGATATCGGCTGTAAGTGGCCCGAAAGTCTAACATTGATATTCTTACCAAGAGGTACCATGTCCAGTACTAACTGTATTGTAGAGGTCAAATAGGCACTCGCTCCGTGTGAAATACTGGTATTCAGCTGCTACCGGTAAGACTGGAAGCCGACTCCAAAACAGTTGGGATTATTTTAGGCAGATGATTATGAACTGTGGTTAATTTAGTTAATGGTGTGCTAATAGGTTACCTCTACCTAACCGTCTGTAGAAAAACAGGCGTAAAATAAAAACAGCCACACAGGTAGATCTTCAAAGCTATAGCTGTATAAGCCGGTGTTGTCTAGTATGGTCTGTGGATGGTTGACCATCATAAAATACCGAGTTTCCTCCATGCTTCGGAAAGTGTGTTGAGTCGTTGGTCCTGACTGTCATTTGTAGATCTTTGACAGTCGATACAGGCCCGAAAGTCTCTCAATCAATCTTCTCAATGGTTTACCCAGTATTGACTGAGCTACGAAGGTCTGATAGGCAGACGCTTTATGTAAAATTCCGGTGTTCAGCTGCATCAGGTTAGACTGGAAGTCGTCCCAAACATAATTGGGAAAAAGGCTACGCAGATGTCTAGTAAAATGAATCTCCATAGAAAAGTGGAATAGAAATAAATATGGAAAACTAGCTTAATTATGCTAACGACTTCGCCTACGTGGAGTTCTCTAATGCCCCAATGAATTGTACAACCTGAATAAAAAGTATCCTATGTATTAATGGGCTGAGAGACAGTCTTTCATTTCAAAAAAATACAAATCTATTTAGTCCATCAGTTAGATTATTGAAAAATAATGGACACGTATTTTTTGTTTTTGTAAATCAATGAATATTGACAAAGATAAAACGCATCAAAACTCGGGAGTGGGGGTTTGTGACGTCAGAACTAGCTAAAAATTATACCCAGGCGTGACGTATTGGAATTTAAAAGCGTCTAATCTTCGTTAATTGATTTACGTAACAAAAGAAAAAATACTAGTCAAATATTTTTTAATAATCTACCTGACGGACTTATTAGATTCAGGTCAGTAGTTTCCACGTGAAAGAGTAACAAACATAAATCCATCCTCATAACTTTTCGCATTTATAATATTAGTAGGATAAAAATATACCTCCTACTAATATTATAAATGCATATACATATAAATATATAATACATATTACCCGCGAAGTTCCCGTTTCTGTGGGAGTACGGGGATAAAATGTAGCTTAAATTACTCGCTGATAATGTAGCTATTCATTGCTGAAAGATTTTTTCAAATCAGCCCAGTAGTATTTAAGTTAATTCGTTACATACAAACATACTAATCTTTCTTCTTTATAATAATATTTTTGTATAAATAAGTGACAAGACACATGAATAATAAAGAAGACCCCAGAAAACGAATTAAACCTAAAGATAAAAAGTAATTAAGGAAACTAAATCGCACATTACAGTGCGAATGATATTTAAAACAAACATGGTCGGAATACCGATGGCTCACTCTGTGTCGGTATCGGCGGGAGTACGCTCGTGCATATAAAGTAATTATAAGCATTATCATGTATAGCCACAAGTTTGCCATTGTCCTTTGTGTTGTAGTAGCTGTGAAGGCGTATTATAGCAAAAATAATAATACTGATGACTGTGAGTAATACGTTCTTGTATTTTTTAGACTGCTATGTTATCTGTTTTCAATTAAAACGTTTTTTGAGGTCATACTGTGAGGTAGTGTTTATTTAACTTTCTCTTTGACAATAGCGATTTGATTTACTTACAAAGGTACGTAGTTTTTTCGCAATACTGACTTTTGACTTGTTTCCGTATTTTTCTGAAATAAGAGTTAATTAAGACTACATGATAATTCACCTGTAGGTACTTTAGATGTTTTTATTTTTTTTGTCATTATAAATTAAACTAAACTCAAATAACTCCTCCTCAACTCTGTCAATTGGTAATGTCCCCAAGAGACTGGCGGCGGGTGCTATCACGCTGTTTGGCAACGCAAAGCCTTTGGCCAAGTAAAATCCAGCCCTCGGGTCACGAGAATTATTGTCAATAAGCATTTTTAAATTTGCTGGCTGGGTTTTTTGATTGGCTGTGAGTGTTTATTATTTTTAATTTTTGTTAAATTAGGGTGAAATAATAAATGAATATTCAAAATGATCCAAAACAGGCCCCCAAAATGCCCTATACCATTTACTCAGACTACAAAGGCTAACGAAAAGTAATTCTGGCTCTTTACAGTAAGGGTCATAGACTCAATTTACAATGAACCTTCGTGCACATCGCTAGGAGGCTTATGCGTCATAGCAGCTGACTGTCCAATAGGAGCTCTGACAGAAAAACAAGGATTATGTCCTGAACAGCGAAGCAAAGGAGTTGAGTGCTGTTATGGCCGTGAGTATAGACCTGTGGCCTTTTTTGTTTTTTTTTCGGATGGGAAATCAGCAAACATTACTTATATGAGACTTTTACTGACTAAAACCCACCCATATTCTTTCTTATACTTTTGTGTTCCGGGGCCACGGTATCTATTTCGAACAGTTCCGCCCCAGCAGGTATTGCCCCTTGTTTTTTGCTACGAGTACATCTCCTTGAGGCGCGCGTGGAACACAAACGCGCCGTCGACATGGCCTGTCGTCATGAGACGGATGGACGGCGAGCTAGCCCATTATTCACCGTCCACAGGCCTGCTTGGACCTGTGGCCTGTGTTATTATTTTTTTTTTCTAATCGTCTTTTTTAGAACGTTACGCTCTTTTTATGGTCCAGACAATATAATCTTGGTCAAATCATATGATATGCAGCAGATAAGTGTCTGAGATGGTATTTTGAAGAAAAAACCGTACAGATTTGATTGGACCTGTCCGTCCAGTTGTGATGATGTCACATCGGGTGTGGGAAAGAGCTATGCATGATGTCCAGTTATGACTGTCTGTTTACACAAACACAACGACCGATTCAAGTGACACGACTGGTTTATCAAACGTTATGAAAACAATATGCGGCAATGTCGTCGTGTTAATACGGAAGCTATTTGGGTTGCGATTGGCTGGATTTCGTGATGCCGTTTGTGGTTCTAATCGTCTTTAGAATTGTCTCTTTATCATCGTGCGATACTGTGGGAATCAGATATCGTGGTATGGGCATGTGATGCGGAGGAATGAGGAAAATGTGACCAAAGTTTTGAGTATGAATGTGGATGGGTATTTGAGTAGAGGAAGCGCAAAGAAACGATGGATGGACTGTGTTAAGAAGGATATGGTAAGAAAAGAAGTGTCTGATGATAATATATGACGAAAAATAGAGGAGTATGGAAGAAGAAGACAGTCATGCTGCACTGCCGACCCCAAATTAATCGGAATAAGGGCAAGAGATTAATGATGATGACTCCTTGTCTTTATTTCATTTCGGATGTTTCTTCTCAGAGTTGTTGGAGTAGAAACACCGACCGCTTTTTATTTTAAAACATTAGGTTTCTTTTGACTTGTAAAAGGCTTTACAGCCGATTTAAAAGAATAAATTTATATTTCATCATTATTTTTACCCGACTGACCTAGACGAGTTTGTGTGTGCGTAAATAAATAATGTTTTTCGCGCGTCTTTGTAAATGTCGTTAGATTTGTCTTGATCTGATAGTGATAAAAAAAAAACAAAGAATATTGGCCAATTTTGGACGCCATATTGTGGAGTTTGCGTTTTTGTTTTCTTCCAAACCCGTCGAACGGGGTAACAAAATGAAGGGCAAAAATTCTTCGGGTCCATAGTCCAATGACAAAATAAAAACTGAGAACTATAGAAACAGTTATTTTGCCATTATCATTACCAACTATGTGACTCAAGGGACATCAAATTACACCTATTATTTTGCTATTTTTGTATTAATTACATGAATCTCTCATCAAAATACTTGATCCCTGGTGATTTTCTTTTTCAGTGTCAGAAAGAGAGTCGAGATGCAGAAAGCGAGGTGGACAATGTATACCTAAATGTATCGATCGCCTTACCCAAGACCGAGCCACAGACTGTCCAAAAGATACCGTTTGCTGTACTTTGGTTCAATGAAGAATGTACTATGTTTAGTTAATATATTTTTTGGTTTTAAATTGTGTTTTTCTACTGACCTGTTTGACAAAATGGAAATAAGTACGATCCTAGTGTAACTAATTGATTGCTTGATACGAAAGAACTTGGGCGAATAATTATGTCGATGGTGAAAATAATAGTTGTACTTTTTCTTTAAGTTAATTTTAATATTTTGTTTTACATAACACAAACATCTGCCTAGCCTTTTCCCAACTATGTTGGGGTCGGCTTCCAGTCTAACCGGATGCAGCTGAATACCAACATTTTACATGGAGCGAGAGCAGCGGTGGCCCAGTGGTGGCGGCCCCGACTTACGAACAGTAAGTCGTGGGTTCGAACCCAGACAGGCGCATTACTTTGTGTAATTTATTTCATCACCATTGCTCTCAAAACGGTGAAGGAAAACATCGTGAGGAAACCGGCATGTCCTAGAACCAAAAATTCGAAGACATGTGACATCTACCAATCCGCACTGGGCCCGCGTGGTAGATTATAGCCCATTCCCTCTCATTGAGAGGAGGCCGTGTCCCAGCAGTGGGAACATTATAGGCTGATGATGATGATAATGACATGGAGCGACTGCCTATCTGACCTCTACAACCCAGTTAATACTGGGTAATACGATACCCCTTGGTAAGACTGGTAGTCAGACCATTTGGGCCACTGACTACCTGTAACGACTGCCGAAGATGGACAAATAACAGCCGGGACCAACAGCTTTACGTGCTTTCCGAGGCACGGAGGAAACTCGGTATGTATGGGTGGTCACCCATCCACAGACCAACCTAGGCAAGCACCGGCTTAACCTAAAGATCGGCCCCAGCGGCTGTTATTATTTAGCCACGAGCTCCACATAACCTAACACTATTACAACTATAATCCCCGAAGGGTTAGGCAGTGGTGCACTAAATAGTACACCCACATCTCATAAAGGAGGAGCTCAGCCGCTCGGGTTGATCTTTAGGTTAAACCATGCTCGCCTAGGTTGGTCTGTGGATGTGTCACCGTAAAATTGTCAAATACGTTATATTACAATATAACGTGTATCTCTCTAGCGATATTGTAAAGTCTCGAATTATTGTCAACTGAACATACGGAAGTATCTCTTGCCCCCATAAACGGGACTTGGGGCACCCCCCCGTTAGGTTAGTTAGGTTCCTTTAAACCCTGCACTCGGAAATAGGAGCCCCGCGAAGCGGGGCTCCGTCGACTACGCTTTTTAGGGGAATATGAAGTGTTTTAAGGTTAGGTTATATTAATCGATATTTCTCAGGAATGGTACAGTATCTTTTCATGAGAGTGGTACCACTGGGCAAGGGGGACCCCTCCTTCACTCCACACCTCGTGAGTTGACTACCATCGCCTGCATTTCACGAAAAATAATGCGTTTTATTGTAAGCAGTATGTTCATTTGACAATAATTCGAGACTTTACAATATCGCTAGAGATATTACAATATAACGTATTTGACAATTTTACGGTGACAGATGGACCAATTACATACCGAGATTCCTGCGTGCCTCGGAAAGCCGTTGGTCCCGGCTGTCATTTGTAGATCTTTAACAGTCGTTACAGGTAGTCAGTGGTCCAAAAAGTCTGACAAGCAGTCTTACCAAGGAAAAATGTGGGATGGGGATAGAATGAAGGTATGAAAAACGAGGATAATTATGTACATTGAAGCACTTATCTCCCAAAAGCTTATTGGTCTAGGAGACTCTTATTATGAAAAAGAACTCATGGCTAAATAATAACAGCTACAATGTTGATCTCTAGGTTAAGCTGTCTAACATATTAGCCAGTACTAAGCTGGGTTGTGAAGGTCAGATAGGCAGTCGCTATATGTAAAATACTGGTATTCTGCATTCGGTTTGATTGGAAGCCAACCCCAACGTAGTTGGGCAAAGGCTAGGCAGATGAGGATAACAACTAAATAAAAACAAACAGGAAAAGTCAAGCTGCAAGCCTTGTGAACATTAAAATCAAATATTAATTAGCATATATTAATGAAATTTCAGTATTGAGAGGATATTTAATTAGGACGCTCTTTATTGAGGCCTTAATCGGGATCTTATTCATAGCGTATCTCTTGCGGGACATCATTAGGACTATCAAAGGAGAAGTAATTATATTTAACTTCAATCTAAATTTATTGCTGGGTGAAAATGCAAATTGGTAAGGTTCGTTTTATCCAGAACTAACTGGGTTGTGGAGAGCAGACATGCGGTCGCTCCATTAAAGGTACAGGGATTCAACTGGATCTTTTTGGAGTGGAAACCGAACAGGTAGTACCTACGTAACAGGTAGTCAGGGGCCAAGAAAGTCTGACAACCAGTCTTACTAAGGGGTATCGTATTACCCAGTAGGTACTAACTGGGTTGTAGAGATCAGATAGGCAGTCGCTCCATGTAAAATACTGGAATTTGGCTGCATCCGGTTGGAGTGGGAAACGACTCCAACACAGTTGGGAAAAGTCAAGCAGGTGATGATCAGAGTAGTGCTATGATTGTATTCATTGTTTAAAAGTATTATGTGTGATTTACACAACATTCAACAATATAGTCTTTGCGTTGGAAGACTTCTTACTAGGTGGACCGATGACCTGGTGAAAGTTGAGGAAATTTGCTGGATTCGAGTCGCACGGGACCGGTAAATGTGGCGACAGTCGGCGTCCTTTTTTTCCGTGTGTTTTTTATGTGTTATATATAATAAATAATTCTCGTCCCACCCGCACACCTTTTCAGTATTCCCGGGATCTTGATGCATACAACAGTGTCGAAATATCGGGAGCTCATTGAAACAGTAAGTACTGTGAAAAACCGTGAAAGTCTAAAACAGTACATAAATAAAAGTATTCATTAAAAAAATATAAACATCATTACGTAATGTAATTCATCCCAAGCTCCTAAACATAACATCATTACAAAATCACCGTAGTAACCATTATACATAAAAACATATTACGAAGAAAACACTGATAATCCCTACATGTTGGTAACAGTTGAGTGGTCACAGAAACCCACAGTAATTGGTTTGTTAAGCTTTACCGCTAGCTGAGCGAGCGTTACGTGGAATATCCCATTGTTTTTGTAAGAGTATTATGTGCCTTTTATTTTCATGAGAAAATTTTAGTTGATTTCTCTCGAGCAGTACTTTTTTTGGGATGAGAGGTCCGTTGCTGTGACAATGTACATGCTAACAACATACTTACATTTTACATGGAGCGACTACCACTGACTAGGTAACTGTATTCCTGTAACGACTTTTAATAAAAAATTCTTCAAATGACAGCAGAGACCAACGGTTTAACATGCTTTCTAAGGTCCGGAGGAACTCATCCATGGACTCGTATAGGCAAGCACGGCTTGACCTGAAAGCAGATTATTATTTAGCAATGAGTTCCACAAATCCAAATCAGTCATACTCACGATATTCGGCAAGTTTACTCACGTCTAGTTTCGTCTAGTAACCAGTTGAAAGTATAATCGATTATATCCAGCCCCATCGCTTACCGAAACAATTTCAGTACCTACAACATCGGGTTTATTCGATGAAAAAATCCCGATTACACACTCCAATCCCTCTAGTACAAAGCCTCACTCTACGGGGATGAGAATCAACCGTGTATCGCAATCAATCATTTTGCCACGTAACGGAGACGCCTGAGGTTTTTTTTCTTTTTTAATATGAAACATGACAACGTATTTTGTCAACGATATAATGAATTAATAGGGACATGAATTTGAATACTTTTTTTATGGGATATTCGATATTTTGTGCTGAAAAAGTGGTCTGAGGTTTTATAGCATATTTTTATGAAAACAAAATATCAGATGTGACTGCCCCAATTATTTGGATATCATCGCCACAATGTGATGGCACTAGCATAGTTTCCAATGCGTCACTTGGAAAGCGTCTACGCGGCACCTACTCAGTGTCTACGTGGCGCCTACGCGTTGTCTATGCAGTCTACATGTTAATTTGATATTACTAAGGCAGAGTAATCACTAAATGTATAGTATCTGCATGCCTCGTTTGGTACAAGAGCAATAAGCATTAAACGCTCGCCTATTATTTGAGCAAAACTGCCATTGAGAGCTATTAGTTTTGCGCACCATCACTATGCGTGTGCACCAAGCCGCTGACTCTATCCCAGCGTTGATATTACATGGTTAATTTGTTTTGGTTGGAACGAAGAGATTATTACGGAAAAGAGCAATGACCGTCATAGCAACTGTACACCTTAATCTAGCACCCACAAAGCTAAACTAAAAGTCTACCCGTTAATTTGTTATTTAATAAAGTCAGAGTAGCACGAACAGTATCTTCATGCCTCGTTTGGTACCTGAGCAATAAGCATAAACTGCTCGCCCATTAGGTGGGCGAACTGCCTTGTTGTTCTAAAATATGAGTGCGTCGGAATATTATTGCGGTTTCGTAATGTAATTTTGTTTAAAAGTTATAGTTTTCTACTTAATATAGGTATAAAATAGTGTTTATTTGGAATATTGTGTATTTATATAAGAGCAACTGTGATTTTTAGTATTCATTCTTGAAAACCTAATTAGGGTTCCGTTGCCAAATGGCAAAAAACGGAACCCTTATAGATTCGTCATGTCTGTTTGTCTGTCTGTCCGTCCATATGTCACAGCCACTTATTTCCGAAACTATAAGAACTATGATGTTGAAACTTGGTAAGTAGATGTATTCTGTGAACTGCATTAAGATTTTTACACAAAAAAAGAAAAAAAAAAGAACAAATTTTGGGGGTTCCCCATACTTTGAACTGAAACTCAAAATATTTTTTTCTTCAAACCCATACGTGTGGGATATCTATAGATAGGTCTTCAAAAATAATATTGAGGTTTTTAATTTTCTAAACAGC